>JAKUCM010000455.1:0-63857 GCA_023374145.1 Lepidium sativum
GGTCTTAGGTTGATTCAAATCCTGCAGGATTGGAAGTACATGATTATCAAAATTATACTTAACATGTCATTTAATATCAGGTTGATTATGGAACAACACAAAGCTCTCAAGATATGGATAATGCACCAACTTAAAATCGAAAACTGACTGTCACATATCAATTCAACGATCATTATTATTTCTCAAACATGAAGAAAAGGAGAACACCATATATCTTTGAATACAGTTAACCAAAATCAAATGAGCCAAGTCAGAGTAATTCATTGCTCCATATAAACTATCATAATCATATGAAGAGATTCAAAAGATCCAAAAAAGTGTAAAGCTGGTACGAGGGGCACCAGAAATGAAAGCAAAATAGATAAAAATTGAGTATTGGAGTCCACAAATAAGAAAAGGTTGAGTTGATGAGGTATACCTGTAGTGCAGCCTGATAGATCAGCCTCTCAGAATTCTCAGAATTCCTATCTTCACCACTGCCAACCCTGTGCACTGGATCCCGTGAACCAGCATGATATAAAGGAGACACTGATGTTCCATGTGTCAGAGATGGAGGTAAGACCCTAACCCCATTCATGCCACGATTAATTCCTATCTCAGCATGGGCTCCACCATAAGGATCACCAGATGTACTTTTGTATCTTACAACTGACACAGCTTGATGACTATAATCCGCACCAAAGCGACTTTCATTACCACTATCTACATTGCTAGCACTTCTGGAAGGTAACAGAGGCGAATTAAAAGAAGGTGGAAGACTTCTTTTCAGAGCTTGCTGGGACGATATTTTCTCATAATCTGCACCAAAGCGACTCCCATCAACACTATCTACATTGCTCGCACTTCTGGAAGGTAACGAAGATGAATTAAAAGGTGGAAGAGTTCTTTTCAGAGCTTTCTGGGACGACATTTTCTCATAATCTGCACCAAAGCGACTCCCATCGCCACTATCTACATTGCCAGCACTTCTGGAAGGTAAAGGAGGTGAATTAAAAGAAAGAGGAAGACTTCTTTTCAGAGCCTGCTGGGACGACATTTTCTCATTATCTGCACCAGATACACTGGAAACAGAATTAATAGTGTTCACATTCCCTGTAGAATGCTTAGAGTCTGCTGGCTGAGAGGTATAACTCGAGGCATGATTTGTATTTCCAGCTCTAGCATGAGTATTCCCCGTAGAGAAATTCCTTTGTGGATAGCTACTTCTGGCTGGAAGGAGAAATCAGGGAAACGAACACTACGTAAAGCTACCAAATTTAACCTCACCAAGGCGGAGAATAACTGACAAAGATATATCAAAGTTACCAGTAAGCCACGCGGGATTCATCCTGGTTCTAGGCCTAATGGGCTCCGGTACCTCGTCGTCACTATCACTACCTGAACTAATTTCAATAGCAGAACTCATTATAAGAGCTTCTTCGACGTCAATTTCCCCAGAAGGATCAGAACTAGGTCCTCTAATCAACTGAATCAGCCTGTGGTGCAAAACATTTGCGTTATTCTCCCAAAAAGAAGAGAAAACAAAAAAAAAATTAATTAGTGGTTAAGACTAATGGGAGGTATCTATCTAAAACCCACCATTAGAGCTAACATTAAAAAAACATAGCATCCTAAGCAAGTAATCAACATTGAGAGTCACAAATCAGTTGATTTTCGGAACGGTGAAAGGTTGATTGACTTAGCATTTTACTAAACCCTTTGAACATTAATCGGAAACTATTTCAGTAACCCAGAAAACCAAAGACGCCATAAACAGAGACATGGCGGGATATTCGAAACAAAACTCGGACTTGGATATTTAAAACCCTACACGATGAGGTAAAAGTAAAAACAAAAAAGCTTACAAAAGAAAAAACGAAGAAGAGGATAAAGAGGGAGAATCGGAAGGAATGGGAGTGAAGTAAAGCGTACCAAGGACGAAGCGAGTTAGAGAAGAAAGAAGCCACCGTGAATCCGGATGAATCGTACGGTTTACGATTTGGACGGTGAAAGAGACGATACGACGGGATGAGTTGTAACTATTTTACAATTTTATTTTTCACTTAAATTTTTAAAAGTTACATTTGCTCGGCCCACGGTGAAGTCTCTCGGCCCATGTTTTAACCAGAAAAGTAGAAAATAAACCATTTTTATCTAGCAGAGAAGTTGAAAATAAACATTCTTTTACATTAATCTATACTACATTTATTTAGTAATTTTCTTCATCCAGAAAAACAAAACATATTTTTTTGCATCTGAATGATGAAACGTTATATAGGTACATCCATAATTAACCATTAGAGATAAATTCACCCTAATCATAAAAGAAATTTGTATACAGAAGATTAATTTTAGAAAACGCAAATGTATTCCTTTTCTCATCTCTTAGTGGTTTTTAAATACGACTCTTACTACTTGGAATAACACATGATAAAGCTTTAAAAAATCTATCTAAATTTATTATTTATCGCCAATGTCTTAGGAATCGTTACCCTTATTTCTTTTGGAACCAAAAAGATAAATAAATTATCAAAATTTGGATAACGAACAATGGGAAGAAAAAAAAAACTCGTTTTTCTTTTCTTGTTTTTAAATGGAAAGTAAATGATACACCTCTCGGGAAGTTCACGAGACCTTAAGGTAAGGAAGTAAAAACAAAACCTCATTTGCTTCATTTTAAAATGTTACTGGAAACAAAACCTAAACTCAAATAACAACACAACATTACCCTTTTGTTTTGCTTTGTCTTCTAGCCGACGAGACAGCCTAAAACTGAAATAGAATAAACATAACTGAATCCTGGAGCTGAAACCACTACTAACTGCTGCAATCTGCGCTCTACACCAGGCTTGAATGCGGGTCCTTTATTAACCAACTGTTAAACCAAAACCAAACTTGTAGTCTTTCTTCTTATGATCCAGCTGAAAGGAACAAGACAAACCAGAGTTTCAACTGATAATCGATTTACTCTTACTATACGAACAGAGGAAATAGATTACTTTGTACCTCTGCAGATAGAAGAAAATTGAGTCCCATACTCAATCTTTCTTCAAGGAGAGCGGATGTAATACCGTTGGAATCAATCTTTCCCCGCACACGAGACTGCAACAATATCCAGATTATTAGAACCATACGGTTTTGGAATGTTGCTTGTGTTGAGTTCACTTACAATCCAGAAATAATGGCAATGTCAATTACCTGTCTAAGAATGTAGTCATACCCAACACTAGCTGTAACCTCTCTTGAAAAGTAATTGTACACAAAATCAGTGGCCAATGAAACCTGATTATATGTCATGATTCATGAAAAACAATGAACGTGTCATTGATTTACTTCAATAGTATACAAGTTTTGACGATGCAGTCAAATGAAAACAGTACATCACCTTCTCTGAAATCTTCTGAACATAGTTCATCACAATAGCACCAGTGCTAGCAATTTGCGCAGAGGCAACCTGTGCATGAAGAGAAGTTCTTATTATAGTGGCTAATTAAACTAAAGAGTCTACACCAATATTGTATCTGATCTTATTTCTATTAGTTGAGTTTGAGCATCTTGCAGCTTGTGAAGAGCATCAAAAGAGATGTGAAGAAACATTACCATCTTATCACTCTCGTATCTGGCTGCATAACCAATACCAGACTTTCGTGGCACACCAGCCCAGAAAACTTCGCCACCCATAGATAGACGGGGTGTCACACTCTATACAAAATAGTTATCAAAGGAGTTATGGTTTTGTTTATCATCTGTGTTACAGTTAGAGGAATATGTCAAACTATATGAGGTTAAAAAGTCAGAGATGGGTCACTCTTAATTTGACTACACACATTAAGATCTACAAAATTGCAGCTGTAGAAAGGGAAAAGTCCAATTTACCTGGATATAAGTTGCTCCAATAAGGGCACTGTTCCCAAGTTGAAGCTGAGCCCTGTAGTCTGCTCCCTACACGAATGTGAGACAAACAGTCAAAGAAACATCAAAAGGTGCCTCACAAAGATAGGAAATTTATAAAGAGAGCGATGCTCTCACCATGTAATCAAAGTTGAACATTGCATGCGACATATGTTGCTCATTTGTCAGCTGGCAAAGAAAGTAAACAAAGATGAGAAACACTATTACAGAGACAAACAACATAATATCTAGCTACACCATCTGAACAAACACATTATCTTCAGCTGCAACACATACCTGAGCATTTGCCTTCACAACCAACTTATCAGTTAAATCCGCTTTGACTCTTGCATTAAGTCGACCATCAGTCATAACCCTACCGATAAGCATCAACTGCATAATTGCTTTTTGTCATTTTCATTTCTCCTTGATTGGCATAAGCATATGAAAACAACTGATTGATACAAATACTACCTTTGGGTCAAAATAATTAGCACCAAATTCATAATGGGCGGTTGGAATTTTGATGGTTTCGGATGACTGAGAAGGAACTTCGGTTGGACCCATCATTACACTGAAACATTGATATACCGGGTTAATGAAAAGACACAAATAAAAGTATGTCTTCAATATAATAACTAAAAACGTAATCATAATACTACCTGTGACTTAGAGAAAACCGTTGATTCAACGCCTTGGTAAAGTCGAAGCGTAAACCCTCGAAATTTTCTGCCTTTAAAGACACTGCCAAGAGAAATAAAACAAATTTAAAATAAAGGGAAACAAAATGTAAATGTTTCACCACACATACCAAAACCTGATATCAAAACCCACTAAGAAACCATTAGGAGAGAGACTCTGAGTACTTTTTGGTCACAAATGTCTATATATCAAAGGCATGAGGAAGACTTCGCAAACTTTCTGTGGAGATGTTGTTTTCTAGTTCTACTAGAGAAACGAATCTTATCTTCCAATACAAACTTTGAGACGATCAAATTGGGTGAAAACAATCAAATCCGCATAAATTGGGTAAAATAAATCATACTATATGATTTTTACAGTTTGTAAATATCCTAAGACATTGAAAAGATCCATGAAATGCAATTAGAAACGAAACAGTGCCCTAAAGTGCTCGACTTTATCCAATACAAACAGAAATGAGCTACATTTCTCTAACAGGACAATACAATGTACTCGAAGCAACACTTATTCAAACACAGATCAAATAACCCAGAGATTGAGATACTTCGCAATTCAAAGAAGATATTAAAAAATCTAGATCGGAAAGGAGATTAAGGGTATACTAAACTGAAAGCTTCACGATGGAGTTCCTCATAGGGAACAGGACAAGGGAGATTGGAGTAATCGACTTTCTCATCGACTTTAGGCTTCGCATCGACTTGTGCCGCCGTAAGAGGTGGTAAAAGATCCGCCATCGCCGCCGCTACCGCCTGTGAAAATGCTTTACGGCGACAGTGGAAAAAAATGGGAAGAAAACGAAAAAGAGCAAAAGAAGTGTAAGGGTTTTCTTCAGCCTGGAGGCAAGCCTTCTTGCAAGGGTTTTGTAATTGTACCAAATGCTGGTTTTCTCCGGTTCGGTCTTAATCTAATGCCAATCCGGACCGTTTGTTCTCCGGTTTTCCTCCTATTTAATTCGGACCATTGTAAAGAGGTTTGCAAAATTATGACAAATGCTAAGTTAGTTTTTAGTCAAGACAGGTAAAAATGATATACAAGTTACTTTATCGTTTTTACTTGCGAGTTTTTGTAAAAAATGATATACAAGTTACTTACTCGTTTTTACTCTATTATTTGGAATTTGAAATTAGTTTTAGTGAAAAATTTAGATGATTATTTTACACATATTTAACTTGAATTTGAATGTGTAATAACTTCGAATTCTAAATATTAGAAGAAAAACAAGAGCATCTCCAATGCTAAGAATCTCAAATGAGGTTCTTAAGTCATTATAATATAAATAATGACTAAAGAATTTCTAATGAGGTTCCTAAGTTTTGTGGAGTTTTAATGGTAGAATCCCACACAAAAAGTTCTTAAAAATTGTATATTATGTACATTACATTTTACATTCAAAAGGCAGAATCATTACAAAGTGTCAAATCCTAAGAATGGGAGTTATATAAACATTACATAATGTCAAATGTTTGTGTCCTTTGTTAATGTATTGTGTGCAACAAACTTGTGACTTCATAATCTGCAACAAGATCAAATTCATTGTAATGTTGCAACACATATATTACAAAAAACAGACACAACAAAAGTTCCAAAACACAGAAACAACAATGTTTACAAAACATAGACACAACAAAAGTTTCAAAAAACAGACACAACAAAGGTTTAAAAAACAGACACACCATGGTTACAAAACAATGACACAACATGGTTTACAAAAGACAGACACATAATGGTTAAACTCCATTCAACATGTCGGTAATGAGCTTGTTTTTTAGAGCCATTTCAATATCAGATAATGACTCTGTTTTTGCCAAAAGATTGTCCAACAATTTGTGTTTAGACAACCTTTCTTTCACGGCAAAATCCTTCTGTTTGATATCCCACATTTCCCGAAACTCTTAGAGAGCACTCCCTTGTGTTGCCTTGTTTACTGTCTTTTTAGACTTGGCTTTTGAAGCCTTATCACCATGTGGTCGAGCTTGATCATCTTCACAGCTAACTGAGGCAGACGTTGAAGACTGCATCGAACCCTCATTAGTCTTTCTTCTCTTTGACATTCCCTAGTTTTCTTTTTGGCACCATTTTTGATCATGTCGAAGTTCTCTTCAAGCATGTTCGAGAGTGAACTTCTGCTTATGATCATTGAAGAAAATCTAATGAGCCATCTTCATAACATCATTCTCGTTTTAACCACTACATTTATGAGATGATGCAGCATCAAAGCACCCCACAAATTTGCAGACACTGTCATTAATCTTCGACTACCTTTGCTTACAGTGGCTTGGCTCCCTCTTTTGCAGACCTGCAACCTTAGGACTTGCAGCAAAATAAGTTGCAATCCTCTTCCAAAAGGCTTTCGTTTTTTGCTCATTCCCAACAATTAGATCCTTACTTGTGGTGAGCCAAGCATTGATGAGTACAACATCTTCCGTGGGAGTCCACTTCCTTCTTGATCTTCAATCATCAGCTTCATTTGGTGAATCTTTCTCACAGAAATTGGGTTCAAGGTTTTCAGGTTCATGTTGACTACTCAGTAATGCTAGGAAACCAGAGGTCTGGCTGTATGAATTCATAGAATTCATCTATGAGTGTTGGAAGGATAAGATAGAGGGAGAAGACAGAAGAAGAAAAAGCCGACAGAAGAAGAAGAAGAAGCAAACATAAGGAGAAGAACAAAAATCAAATCAGAGAGACTACATCTAATTACAGAGACCTATAATTGAGACTAACCACAACCTAATAAACATATTAACCATAGTCTAATAAATAACCTAACAACAACCAAAGAAAACATATATGCATTACCTTCATCACTTTTGTACATTGAATCCATTGTAGGCACTCGTGTACCACCTTATCCTCAAATACACAAAGAAACAGACACAAATGTTAGCAAAACTTAGCAAATTTCATATATAAATATACAAATACATAAAAGAGAAGATTTGAAGCTAAAACCGTAGATAACAAGGTTTTGCGGTGTTTGTCAAATAACCTACTGTTATGTAATCAATTGCAGTACATTAAGGTGTCAATCCAATTGGGCTAGCAACTATTCAATTCAATACAGTAAGAGATCTAAACCTTATTTAAACATAAACAAATATGGAAATTCCCTAGGTTTACCCTAATCTCACCATCTCCTGAAGAACCCTAATTTAACTTACTCAGAATTCATGAAGAAGAGCATAGACTTAGAATCGAAAATCAATAACATAAACTTAAAGAACAATTGAGAGAGAACTTGATTCTTTTGCTAGAAAATTTGATATATCCAAAGTGGAAATTCTAAAACAACTTAAAGATCAACAAAGATCTTCCGTTCAAAAGAAAAAAGGAAATTTACTTAAAGAGAAAAAGGAAAATTACTTAGAAAGAAAAAAGGAAAATTACTAAGAAAGAGAAAAAGAAAAAGGCTTAAAATGTTATTGGGCTTACCTTTTTACATAAAGTGGTATACATAGGCCATTTTTACAAAAAGCCCTAAAAGTCAACTATGACGAAAAAGTCAACATTCTGGTGTGAAATCCACTCGACCAAGTGATGGTCGAGTGTCATGCTCGAGTGTCATGGAGATATGCCAAATCTTCTAGATCACTTCCTGAACTTCAACTTTAGGCCAGCCGATTTTCCCATAGGTTTTCTTGTAGTCCAAAATACTCCGTAATAAGCTCCAAAAGTGCTTAAAACACCCTTTATGCAATGTATGCAATGCCCAATACTAAATATGCAAATTAGGCCTAAAAGAACCTAAAAATGATAATATTGTAAGTATGAATGCAAAACATGCTAAAAATGCCCCTAAAATGTGCTAAAATGCAGACACATCAACTTCCCCAAACTTAGTCTTTGCTTGCCCTCAATCAATTATGCATAGAGCTAAGAAGGAAGAGAAGTTGCTGACAACGGGAATATCTTACCTCAAACAAACAACTTATCAAGCTGAAAATCGTAATCCACAAGTGAACCCCTATTCCTTTGTAAGAACCACTATTTACTTTCATCAAGGCTTATCATAATAACCGAATATTCCTTAGTACTTAGTTGGACTCTAAGAAACTCAGATTTGAAACCTATTTCTACAGGTGCAGACCGCAAGAGGGGATATCGATCAAAGACCTTGGGATTCCACTTCCTCAAATTTAGCAAGACACCATTAATTCAGCATTTCTGATCACTTCTTATTTTCAACTCCTACCTTTGCTCAAACTCGTACTTATTTGCTCCAGCTTTATCAATGAGACACGAAAAAGTACGGGTTTACGCACAGTCCCGGTTCACCTTAGGCATCAATGTATTAGCTTTATCAATGAGACACGAAAAAGTACGGGTTTATGCACAGTCTCGGTTCATCTTAGGCAACATCAGAATGGTTTCATCGATGAACACAAGAAGGTACGGGTTTACGCACAATCTCCGTTAATCTTAGATCATATTATTTGAGCTGAGTTGTAAGAAAGATGATTCTATGTTCATCTTATGCTTTTCTTTCTACTTAGCTAGTTGAACCTAAGGAAGGATCTTAGCTCGAGTGTCCAGCTCGAGTGTCCAGCTCGAGTGTTCCTGAAAATCAACAAATATAGAGAAAAACGATGGTAGCACACAATGCAATCGAAAACGCAAAAGAACTTGCTCTCAGGAAAGTGATAATCCTAATTGTAGCTAAATAAAACCCATTTGGCAACGGCGCCAATTTGATAACAAGGTTTTGCGGTGTTTGTCAAAAAACCTACTGTTATGTAATCGATTGCAGTACAGTAAGGTGTCAATCCAACTAGGCTAGCAACTATTCAATTTGAATGCAATCTACTCTAGATGAAAATGAAACAATAAAATAGAGCGCAAAACAGAGTAATAAAAACAGAGCAATAGCAAAACAGAGTAGAGTGCAAAACAGAGTAATTGCAAAACAAAGTTTTAAACTAAAAACAGAGTATTAAATATCACGAAAATTCAATGGAGAAAAGAGGTTCTTGAGGTTAGGGATCAATGATTAAAGCATTCCTAGGGGTTCCAGACTTGTTTATCAACATATTTAGATGACATCTAGGTAAGGATCACATAAATCATATTCATTCTCATGCAATGGGACCTCCCTTGAACAACAACCAGACTTGATCCTCACCAACGATTAGAAGTTCAAGAGGCATTAGACATGGACCTAACAGAGCCTAATAACAACCTAGATAATCAATCTCTTGAGCTAGGAGAAGTTATCTCAACCTAAGTTTGTTCAAGCGATTCCGCAGACACCTCTCGGGTGGGAATCACCAAGTGATGAGATTTCAATTGATCAGAGAGAAATAAGCATTGAGGACACTTGAATTAAAGAGATCTAAACCTTATTTAACCATAAACAAATCTGGAAATTCCCTAGGTTTACCCTAATCTCACCATCTCCTCAAGAACCCCTAATTTAACTTACTCAGAATTCATGAAGAAGAGCATAAACTTAGAATCGAAAATCAATAACATAAACTTAAAGAACAATTGAGAGAGAACTCGATTCTTTTGCTAGAAAATTCGATATATCCAAAGTGGAAATTCGAAAACAACTTAAAGATCAACAAAGATCTTCCGTTCAAAAGAAAAAAGAAAATTACTTAAAGAGAAAAAGGAAAATTACTTAGAAAGAAAAAAGGAAAATTACTAAGAAAGAGAAAAGGAAAAAGGCTTAAAATGTTATTGGACTTGTCTTTTTACATAAAGGGGTATACATAGGCTCTTTTTTTACAAAAACCCCTAAAAGTCAACTCTGACGAAAAAGTCAACATTCTGGTGTGAAAACCACTCGACCAAGTGATGGTCGAGTGTCATGCTCGAGTGTCATGGAGATATGCCAAATCTTCTAGATCACATCATGAACTTCAACTTTAGGCTAGCCGATTTTCCCATAGGTCTTCTTGTAGTCCAAAATACTCCGTAATAAGCTCCAAAGTGCTTAAAAACACCATTTATGCAATGTATGCAATGCCCAATTACTAAATATGCAAATTAGGTCTAAAAGAACCTTAAAAAATGATAATATTGTAAGTATGAATGCAAACATGCTAAAAATGCCCCTAAAATGTGCTAAAATGCAGACACATCAACTGTCAATATACTCTAACCCTAATCACTTATGTAATTAAAATACAGAACCCAACATTTTTTGAAACCCAAAATCCTAATTTCGACGAACCCTAATTTTGAAACGACCAAAACCCTAATCTTATAATCAAACTACCGTAACAATGAAATAGGTCGAAGACGTACCTAGGAAGAAACCCCATGAAATTTGGTGAAGCTTCTCAGCCAAATTGCCACTGATTTTGGTGAAGCTTCGTGGCCAAATCAAAGGTGATGGTTCTGATGATGCTCTGACGCCGTTGAGATGAAGAAGAGAAAGAAAAGATAAGCAGTGAGCTGATGTCCGTGGAAGAAATGGACGAAATAGACTCAAATCGCCGAAATCGCCGCAGAGAGAAGAGAGAAGAGGAAGAAGAAAAGAAAGCCCGAAGAAATGAGAGAAGGGTTGCGACCCTTCGCTTCTTTTTTTTTGGGACCAAACACCTCCACCACTTTTGTGTCGACACGTATGAGACTCTTAAAATCCCTAATGAAAAAACGGGTTCTTAGCTTTAATCTATGTTTTGATTAAACTTTTAATAAAAAATCACTAAGAGACTCTCTAAGAACCCTTCAATGGAGGTTAGCTAAGTAACTTTTTTTTTATAGAAAACTATTTATAAGGTGATTTTAAATTTAAATATTAGAGTAAAAACGATTAAATAACTTTTTATAGTAGTTTTCTTAAAAAAATATATCCCAAATGGTTTATGATTTGCAAAAAAAAATCATTCAAGTTAAATATGTGGAAAATAATTATCTAAGTCTGAAAAATATGCAGTATAACCATAATTGTTAGTTACCATGTTGTTTAAAAAAACACATCATAAAATTTGGAAAATAATGTTGTTTTAGTGCACCAGAAAATAGCATGTAGTTTTGAATCTTATGTGAAATATTAATTACATATTAGCTATTTTATGTAAATTTCTTAATTACAAAATTTGTCTGCTTTCTATAATAACATATTGATTATTTCTTAACCCAAACACTATTACAATAATTTATTCTTTTATTGACTAACCATTTTTTAATAAACAATCTGATTGCTTTGTATTGTTTACCATATTCATTTGTTTTGTCTTATATAATGAAAACTATCATATTGTTATTTTATATTATGCTTGGGCATACCATATTATAAATTAAATACAATTTAAGAAATGTTATCTCAATTTCATGAATATTACGAAATGATAAATATCAGAAATATTATAAAATTGGCAAAACATATCATGCAATGTTGATTCGAATGATTGTATAATTCTCATATACACGACATAAATTATCAAAAAGCTAATACGATATATGAAAATCGTAATATCTATATTTCATTTATTATTTCTTGACCTAACCATATTCTCCACTAATATGCTCTTTATATAAGAGACTAGAGAGAAAAGTTTTAATTTCTATATTTATACAAAATTTTCTCTAAAATGTCTTTCAATGAAATTGATCTCAAACCATTTAAACAACAATGGAGAAGTAAAGCCCAAATCATTCGCCTGTGAGAAGTCATTACCACAGTATATGATCAAACCATTGAACTTATACGTCTAGATCACAAGGTAAGTTGTATATTATCAATATAATGTTCATTCAAATTGAATTGCATTGTAATCTAACCTAACTATTATTTTTTGTATGTTTAGGGATACAAAATTCATTAAAATTGTACGTTCATTCTAATCTAATACTATATCTTCATTTTTTCTTTTCTTTTTTCAGAAAAGAATTCGAATAAAAAAATATAAGACTTTTTATTGAGCATAATGCTCTTGTATGAACCAATCATATTTGAAGAATTTGAAATGAATAAATATGATTGACTCATACAAAAATATATGCTCAACAAGAAGTCTTATCAATCAAATCTGTAATACTAGTGCATTGTTGTTAACGTTACATGAGAATAATAAGACATTTGGTTTCTAAATATCATAATAACTATTTGTTTGGTTAATTAGTACCAAATATAGTAGTTATATTTGATAACTTTCAAACTTCAACTATACAAGTTTGATTAATTAGTTTTTAAATCTTACAACCAACATTTTAAATAGAGAAGTTATCTATATATTGCAAGACACAAGAACAAAAAAGTTGAGAACATATTACCTTTGTTTTGAGTTTAGGAGAGAGAATCAATTATGAGTGATATTTTGGCTGAATCTGTACTCTCTTTCGTGAGTGCCTTGCAAGTAATAAACAATAAAGTTGTGGTGGCCGTTGACATCATATGACAATAGCGAACAGTTATATTATGAATGTCTTGTCCACAATAATAGTAACACCCACTGTGATCAAGCATATCATGTTGGCCAATAATTTGATAATCCAACAACAACACACCTCCCATCGGTTGATCTATTATAGTCTCTATCGGAGTGCATGGTCATGGTGTAATAGATGTATCACTTGATTTTGTGTGTTAATTTGGCATGTTGCGCATGCTACAGTATTTGTACTGCAACAAAATTGATAATAACTACATTAAAACACATGTAAGGTCTATTGTGCGTAGACTTGGCAAGACAGTTTCGATAAATAGTCACAAGTGAAGTCAAAAAACTCTAGCAAACAAGAAACTGAAGCATTATATGATGGGTCAGATAATGCAAAACGTTAAAGTGATAGTCATGCTAAATCAGAACTCAATGTTTTAAGTAACTGCCATACCACTTTTCTGAGAATGTATTGACAAGTTTGCTTTATGTGTAGTATATTATTCTCGAAATCAAAGTCACCAATAAAACGTAATTTGGTTTTGCATCTTTTGTTTTGTTTTAGAACATTTGAATTTTGATGTTAGTAATTTTCAGCTTGTGTTTTTAATGGAAACACGAGATTCACAAAACGAACCAGATGGAGTATTTTCCTTACATTGAGTTCCTCAAAAGGATGATATTGCATGGAGATATGTTCAGTGTTACTTAACGTCTCTAACATAATGGAAAGAAAACCAATGGGGATAACTTATTGTACATACGTGGAAGTTGTGAACACTTTTTATATTACCGCACAAGACCCAAGTTTAAGATACCCCAAGAAACATCAGGCCAAGACTGATCTTGTGACTTCATGAGAAGAACTCTAACCCAAGCAATCCAACCTTCCCATGACATCCTCTTGTCCCATGGACTTCCCCATTGCAACAGTAGAAGAAGTCCTTTCTCTGCTTCTCTCTCCGCTTCTTTGAATCTCTTCTTTCCCAAATACACTTGACTCAACAACACATGTGGCTCTCCCACAAACGGGTTCTTCTCAATACATCCCAATAATATCTCCTCTGCTCTCTCCAAGTACCCTTCTTTGATTGTGTCGCTGCTCACAACTTCCCAATACATGTCCCTTGCTTCTATCTGCTCTTCTGCATCCAATACCTGGTCCATTACATAAGTAGTTTTCAAGATACTGTACAAGCTCTCAACTAAATTCCTTCTAACTATTGGAACTCTCTGAGTCATCTCTTCTTACACCTTGTTTTATACCAAAATCGGTTTCATTTAGTAAAGCACCTTAATCAAAGAAGATGCAATCCACGACAACTCGACCAGCCAATTAGACTCTCTAAATTCAGTAGAATTTATGAGAGCAACTGAGAAACTCTGAGACTATGTTCTTTTTCCATCTTTCTTTTTATGATGATTTAAGTTCCTTTTATGAAGTATGAAAAGCTACTGAATTAAAGAAGATGCAATCCTAGACACAGCCAACACGATGATCATGGCATCAAACAATTTCGCTTAGTAGATAAGAAAAGGACACCAGATTAGGGATCTGAACCATACCTTGGTGCAGAAGCTGAAAACTGGAGGCACCACAAGCTCTATATCCTCATCTCTCTCCTTTCTCACCACAAACCCAGAACCAGAAGATCTTTTCCTCTCCTCCGTCAAAATCTCTTCTTCTCTCACTATCAAGTTATAAATGGCTCCCATTCTCGAATTTGAATTCATCCATAGCCCAGGTTTCCCATTCCCAGGCCATAACGCGGTCACGTTGTTCCCTCTAAACTCGAGTCTCCCGTCGTTGTTACAGAACAGTTCGTCTTGGAACCCAAAAAGCTGATCACTGAAATCCGCCATTGTCATCAAGAGGAAAACACCAACTATTCTCCTCGAAACAACGATTTCTTCACCAGTCTTGATATGCTGCACAACGACACCGTTTTCAGGCACCAAACCATTCAGCTTCTTCCTCCATTCTTCTTCTCCATCGAAAATCCCTTTCTCTCTCGCGTTCCTCAATGAAACCTCCGAGCAATCAAGATGCTCGACGAGCTCACGATCGGAGTACTTGAATAAAAGATCGTCATGAATTAGGGATTGTCTCGGAACAACGCAGAAGAGATGGATCAACGACTCGGCGGCTTCACCGACATGATCACGAACAACGTCACGGCCAGTGGAAGGATCGAAAATGGCTAAATTGACATAGGAGTTGGAGTAAGCAGAGTGAAATAAACCGCAGAGGCAAACAGATGCAGGAGCTTTCCATATCTTAAGTATCTTATAGATGTCGATCAAGTGATCTAGGAAGCTTCCGTGTTTGTGCCAACACTCACCGGCACCGACGCTTTTAAGGACAGCGATCAACGAAGGAAGTTTGGGATCGACCTTCTCTAGCTCTCCTCGGAGAAAAGGCCGGGCTAACTCCAGAACGGCGACGTTTGGCGATGGAAATGATGATGACTCCATTTTCTCTATCACTTTCTTTATCTTCTTTCTGTTTTCGTTCACTTCTCTATCATGGAGGATCAACCTTTATAATAGCTTATTGGATTAAGCTTTAAATTATTTAAAGGATTAAAAAATGACTAAGCATTGACTTACTGTAAATAATATTTAACGACTGTGACAACTTTTTTGATTGATTTTGAGCCGTTCATTTATTTTGTAACTATGTTTGATTATTTTGGAATTAATATCTTCACAACAAAAAAGCAGAGAAAATAGTGTAAGTGAACATTGCAAATAAGGGAAACATACAGAAGAAAAATTGGGGGAAATAAGACAGAAAGAAGAAGAGAATCATGAGTAGACTCGAAACGACCAAAGTGTTCTTGACTTTTTAACTTCACAAGGATAATGTAACCTAAAGGACAAAAATAATGGAAGTGAAACCCATCAGTAGATAATATATATTTATATATTAACCTTTTGAGACTGAACATATTGCCAATACTAGCAATGGCTTCATCATCATCACAGCAAATAATAGTTTGATATCTCCTCATAGGAAATATGGAACTCCTGTCCTTGGCCCTCTCATTTGATTGTTCTCTTCTGTCTCTGAAAAGAACTTCACTTCCCTTTCCTGGCAATACAAACATTTTAATCCATTTTATCATGGACAATAAGATCTCATACAATGCACAAATCTACAATCCTTGCAAAACCGTATATCCAAAAACTAAATTTATGTCTATAATCCTCCTAAAACCATTACTTTTTGAAAGTAGAAATAACTGATTAAAATCACAGACGTATTAGAATCCCTCTCTTGTTGAATGAGGTGGTGGCAAGGATGCGCATGGAAAGAGAGCATTAGAGTTCTCAATTAGAAAAAGACTAAAAAGGCTTACCATGTTGTCATTGAAACTCAATATAGAAGCAACATTGCCACAGCGGTAACAGTAATTCGGTGCAGACCACACCTTCACAAAAAATATGAACATCATCAGCAAAGTAACACTAGTACGAAAATGTCAAGTCATAAAGATAAAAAATAGGACACTCACAGTTACAAGGCCTTTATCTTGGAACATGTACTTTAGACCTTCTTGTACGAGCTGATGTGCACGGCATACTAAATCAAGCTTGTTGATATGGTTAAACTGCAGAAGAAGCCAAAACAAACATGAGAGATGTGAACTTGATTTATTACGTACAGTAGCAATTCAAGCTTTCGAAAAGAAGAAAAAATACCTCTGTGGTAACCCTAGATCCGAAAAGCCAACCAGCTCCACGTGGACTGACTGCCCACGTTTCAATATCTTCAGGATCACTCCACATAAGATCGCAAAAGGGCCCTTCATGAGGAATTTCACAATTTCGCTCGATCAGTCTTATCTAGAGCCCACAGTAAGATCTAAGGTGAGTGGATGATCTGAATATCATGCTGAGCTAGAAGCAGACTTGATGGGTGAAAGCCAGAAGCAATAAAAGCACAGGTTTACCTGATCAATAGTCCGGACATCCGGGGAAAGGCCACCATGAACACATAGAACCTGACGAAGCATACAATATTTTAGTATAGCGTAAAGCAGACCTATATGTTCTCATTGATTACGGTAGCTACAAAGAAAATTACTTACTGTGCCATCTATAATAGCTGACAAGGTCAGATAGTCGAAAACATCTGTGCAATATCTCCACGCATTAGCGTTGCCATACTTCCTTTGACATTCGTCATAGAAACCATACACCTAAAAAACATAAAATTAAATGGTGGCGTGTTAAAAAATATCCAAAGTAGACAATATACATAAGAATACTTTGATCATCTTGTGTGCAGATATGAGAAAAATGTAAACAAATTGCATTGATAGGTATAATTGCTCACTTAATATTAACAAAAAGTTTGCCAGAAGTGTGCTAAAAGAAACATCACTAAACTTTCTTCCTTAAGTGCGTATGTATCAACTAAGAGGTACAACAATTTCAGCATGAAGATACAACAGGAGCGCTAAGGAGAAGACACAGCTAAAAAGGAGACTGGTACTATATAAAGCACCTTCTCAAACAAGCTTTCCAATACTCGATTCACATAAATACATCTTAGCTAAGACTGATATCTACATCTGACATGAAATTGCCACATGTACAAAATCAGAACTTTCAAAAACCTGCTATGACAACGAGAAGATAATCAAAATTACTTACCTCCTAGGAATTGCGTGTAAAGCACAATGATAAATAGCAGTGGAACAGAATAGTACATACCTGCGTTAGCTGCCTACTTTCATGATTTCCACGCAAAAGTGTAATGTTGGCTGGATATCTACATATCAGAATACAAAAGAATAAATAACAACTTCATGCCCACAGCAAAGAGGCGAGAAATATAGAGTCCCTAAACATCATCCAAAAGAACAATGAATTTACAACTTAAATAGCGAGAGACCATACAGATAGATTGGTATCTAAGAAGCAAGAACAGAGAAACATGACTTGAGATGTAATCACATCTTCATAAGGGCTGATTTTGAAAGCTATAAGTTACTGGGCCTATCTCTTCGAAAGAAAGCTATATAATTGTCAAGATTAATTGCTTAATAATTTGATATCAAGCATAAGAAAAAGCACGAATAACAGCATATTAAATGCAGGATTCAATGATGACAGGAGTCTTCGGAACATGTATGAACAACTTACCTAGCTTTAAGAAGTAAAAGAATAGTGAAGACCTCAAGACTGTTGTAACCTCTATCCACGAAGTCCCCCTGCGAATTTCCGACAGCAGATCATGATTATATTCATATCGATGTATTTCATTCTGGAACAGAAAAAAGGAGACATTCTGTACCATAAAAATGTAGTTTGTATCGGGTACATGACCTCCAGTCTGAAAAAGCTTCATTAGATCATGAAATTGACCGTGGATATCACCACAGACGGTGACTGGACTGTTTACCGGTTGTACGTTTGACTCCTCAATCAGAATTTCTTTCACCTGCAACATTATCACCATATCAGAAGGATCTTCTGGTTAATCACGATGCACCTTGGCAAATCTATGATCAATCTCTGAGAAAGGAGAACATAAAATTATATTTGAAATACAAATTTGATACATCCATGGTCGAAAAGAGAGAAAAACCCTAAAATCCCTATACAGAAGGAAGAGACCAGATTCAAAGTCACGTTCCACCAAGATATACAGATGAAACCAAGTCGAGAACAGCAAAAGAAGCTCAAAGCTTCAATCATCCCAGAGAGCAGATGAGGTTTGCAGGTCAATTTAATCCATTTAGAAGAGAAATCGAGTAAGAAGAATAAGGCGTACGTATTCGCAGAGAAGCTGAAGCTCGTCCTCGGAGAGATGCTGACCATCTTTCACCTTCGAAATCCATTGATCCAAATCCATAATTTCCTTTTTTTTCTCTCTATATATGTACCTCTGACTAGTAAAACCTTCAACTCTTTCGTTTCCTTTCAATATCAACTTTTAACGATCTCTTTTCTGGGAAAAGGAAGAATCGAATCAGGATAGATCTACTGGAGAATCTTCGACTTCGTTAGGGTTACGTATGACGAGAAGATGAAAGAGAGAAATGAGAGGTTCGAGTTCCACAATATGACATACGGCAAAGAAAGAAAAGGAAAAAAAAACCTCGACTCAAATCCCAGATCGATCTCCGCCGCTTCAAACGCAAATCATACTTTCGCGTTTGAGTTTTTCCGACCAAACGTTGAACCTGCGTCTGGCGGTAAAAATACCATTGTCATCCCTCATAATTTGCAAATTACGAAAATAGCAAAAAACTTTTTGATTTCGGTCTCAACGACCCTCCCTGAACACAACAATAACACCCAAATTCCAATACAAAGAACGTCACTTTTTTGAATCTTCCATTCACCAAAATGTACAATATCCAACAATTTACATTTACAGAGGAAGATACAAACTGTTGTAATAAATAATCTATGTACCAATCCAAACCAAAAGAATCATCAATCAATAACTTCTTTTCTTTTCCTGTATAAAGTTAAAAAGGACCACCAAAAAATTAGCAACAACTCCATATGTGGAAGTCGCTATGAAGAATGGTTGCAGCAAGCAAGGACAAAGTCTTCCATGAAATGGTTCAGCTCAGCTGTATAGAGATCAGGATTACTCCGGAAATGGTCTACATGAGGTGAAGTTATGAAGTTGCAAGCGCGGACCTCGTGTCCTGCTTTCCTCTGCTCTACAATGAAAGATTCAACTTGTCCCGCAGGTATTACTCTATCTGCAGAGCTGTACATGTATAACTGTGGACATCTGGGTTGTGCTGTTGATAAAGTCTCTAGAACATCGGTTAGTCTCCTGTTAAAATATGATTGCACGAGTTTGTCAGTGTAAAGTCATGGGATTTGGCTGACAGAATGTGTGACGAAAGGCGGGTTTTGATAGAGCTTGTTACCTGTTTATGTTACGAAGATTTAGGATAACTCGGAAGAACTTTTCAAGAACCAAAAGCAGAGCAGTTTCTGTTGCGGCAGGTTTAGGCTCGGAGAAGTTTACACCGTTAATTTGTTCTCCCATTCTTGATCCTTTTGTGGCTACGCTGTTTTTCTTCAAAAACGCAGCTGAGAAACCTGAAGCCCATACCTGTTTTAACAAGCCCAGTTAGTATCCAGAAAGTTTAACCGAATAGAAGATCTTGAAATGCAGAAATCAATAGCGCCCTTATTTCCAAGCCCAACATTTTAGCACAGAACAAGCTCAGGCTACGAATGCAAGAAGCACCACTTACTGTAGGATCTGCAGCAGCAACAGGAGCTGAGTCCACTATGCAACCTTTAACTCTTCCCATTAATGATGAATCTTGCTTCTGAAACTTTTCCAAAATGGCTCCATATCTGCAAAGCCAATAAATGGGCAATGCGTTAAGTGAAAGGTGAAACAGCCTTGTAACCACATGGAATGACGAAAATTTGAGCTCACGTTAACCACCCGGTGTTGCTGAAAGTGTGAAAAACGAGATTTTTCTTTGTTTCTTCATCCAACCATTCAGCCAAGTGATTGACCAGCGACTCGATGTTCTTCTCTGCTTTTCCTCCAACTTGATAACTCATAATCTCATTCATGGGAAGAGTAAATGTAATGACATGGTAACCCCTTGATGTATACCACTCTGCATATTTCTTCAAATGATTTTGCTTTGATCCAAGCCACCCCAGCAAAACCACAAGAGTTCTATTCTTCTCCAACGCACAGCTCGAGGAACCAGACAAATCAATTGCACTAGTCTCAGGCAAATGCCATCTGTAGGAAACATCAGGAGCCACAAGCGAGGTCCCGACTGTGAATGCCACTGGTTTCGATGCCTTAGCTAATTCCGCAGATTGATAAGCGCTACGAAGAGCGAACAGAGAAGTAACAGAAGAAGCGAGATTACAGTTCGGATTAGGAACTAGGAGATCAACATTTGGTACAGGAACAAAAATCCTCGACACAAAAGATAAATCTGCGAGCTTCGAGGCCGATATTTGAGAAACCCACAAGGACCTTTCGTCCTGAACTGAGCTAGAAATTGAAGCAGCAATCTGCTCTGATTTAGAACCTTGAACTAATGATTTAAAAGACGAAAACCTCTCAGAGACATCTGCAGACACAGAAGCGGCAAGAATGGCAGCAGCAGCAACAAGTGGCCGTTGAATGATCCCAGACAAAGAACCCATGATGGCCGCAAAACAATTCAATATACTCCAAATCTAGCATACCAATCTCATTGATAGAAAACGACTCCTGTTTTACAGGAAGAGATACATTGGTAATAAGTACAGTACAGACACACACAAGAAACACATGCACACGTTTTTAAAACGCGTTTTAAGACTCCAAGATTGTAGGGACAAACTGTAAATTACCTGGAACCTTACTGTTGTTCCAACTCGGGTTGTCAAGTTTTGACAACCCGACCTCAAAACACAATTGACTTGTCAGAGTCAAATCTCTCTTTCTCCCCCACCAAAAACGCTAGTCTGCAAAGAAACATTTCGAGTCAAACATCTATTTTAATTTAAACAGTTTTGAAGCTAAACACTAAAAGAAAAGATTTCTTATGATGTTGACACAAGGGAAAAGAAAACGCTTTTCAATTCTTTTTTCTAAAATCATGAGGATCCCACCTTCAACAATGAAAAAAAGTATGAATTTTTCGATGGAATTATTTTCTTCCACCAGAAATAATGAGAAAACGATGAACAATCAAAAACTTTTACCTCAAAATCAAAAACGAGGATTGGTTACCACCAAAATACTAATAATTGCCCCAACGAAGACGTGGAGAAATCGAATTCCCAAATTAGCAAAGGACCCACAGCAAGAATTTTCCAACAAATTGAGAAAGGTTCAAAAAATATGAAAGCCCAGAAAACGTAATCAATCTGATAGATCTATACCGAAAAAAAAGCAGCAAAAGTTGGCAATGGCGACGTTCCCGTTTTATGGGAAAGAAGGCGTCGAATAAGACAATGATAAACCGACGGAAACAAAATTCAATTCTTCTTTTCCCCCACAATCCGAAACCACGAAATTATGGACTTTGATAACAAAAGAAACTCAGAAAATTGATGGGAAGGAAGGTAATATTGTGAATTAGAGAGGAGAGAACAAAAACTCACCAGAGAGAGAGGGAAAAGAGATGCAATTTTGGTTTGCCTTTGTTTAGGGAAAAGATGAACTAATGAATAGCCCAAAAAACCAATATTTATATATAAGGGCATTTCCATTGGGGACTCTTAGGAGTCTCTTACCCAATATCATAACAAAATTTAATCTAAAACGTGGCCTATTTTTTAAGAGCCGGTTCTTAAACAAGACTTTTTAGAAAATTTTAAGAACTCCTACGTGTCATTATTTTAGTGGACGAGGGGTGTTGACCAAAAAAAGAGAGAAGGGTGTGTCACAATTCTTCTTCTCTTCCTCTTCTCTCTTCTCTGTGGATATCGGCGATTCGATGTCGATTTCGTCGCCGCTATCTCTTCCTCTTCTCTCTTCTTCTCCTTCTTCTTCTCCTTCTTCTTCTCTTCCTCTTCTCTTCCTCTTCTTCATCATCGGAACCATCGCCTTTGATTTTGTCGCCAAGTCACCAAAATCGCGATTTGGCAGAGAATCTTCACCGAGATTGTTGAGGTTTCTTCTCTCCAACGATATAGCTACGTCTTCTCCCTATATCTTTGTTACGTTTGTTAGATTTATGAGATTAGGGTTAGATCGTTTCAAAAGGGTTCATCGAATTAGGGTTTTTTGAAATTAGGGTTCGTCGATTCTCCATAGATGTAGGTTGTTGTATAATGATTTGTATATTTTTATATTAGGGTTCTCTGCATTTGTATATTTACTAACATTTGTGATTTGTGTCTGTTTCTTTGTGTGTTTGAGGAGACGGTGGTGATGAAGCAGACAGTGGTGCTGAAGCAGACGGTGGTGATGAAACATCGATGGCGCATAGGCAGACGGTGTTGATGAAGGTAAGCTTCAAATCTACTATTCTCTGTATTTTTGTTGCGACTGTGTTTAGGGTTTCTAGATTGTGGTTAGTGTTTAGATTGTGGTTAGTATGTTTAGGTTGTGGTTAGTGTGTAGTTAGATGTAGTGTCATTGATTTGATGTACTCTCATTGATGTAGGTTGTGGTTCGTATTGATTTGATTTTCGTTCTTCTCTGCTCTGTGATAATAACTTCCTCTGTCTCAACGTGATATTTGCTATAAATGTTTTTTGGTGGTTGAGATCTTATGATTAGATCACATTAATGTGTTTAGGGTGTGAGAGGTTAAGGCTTTCAATGTGAAGTAGACACACATTGAATCCCAAACCTCGTAGAAGATAGACTCTTCTCTCTACTTCTCTCTGTTTAATTCAACTTCTTCTTCTTCTTCTTCTCTGTTTGCGTCTTCTTCTTCTGTCTTTGTCTTCAATATTCTTCTATCTTCTTCTCTGTTTGCGTCTTCTTCTTCTGTCTTTGTCTTCAATCTTCTTCTACCTTCTTCTCTGTTTGCGTCTTCTTCTTCTGTCTTTATTTTCAATCTTCTTCGATCTTCTTCTATGTTTGCTTCTGCTCTTCTTTTCTGCTTCTTCTTCACTCTTCACTCTTCTTCTATCTTCCTCTCTGTTTGTGTCTTCTTCTTTTGTCTTTGTCTTCACTCTTCTTCTATCTTCTTCTATGTTTGCTTATGTTTCCAACACTTTGATGGATTCTATGAATTCATATAATCCCAACTCTGGTTTCCTAACATTACTGAGTAGTCAACATCAACCTGAAAACATTGGATCCAGTTTCTGTGAGAAGGATTCACCAAATGAGGCTGATGATCGAAGATCGAGAAGGAAGTGGACTCCTACAGAGGATGTTGTACTCATCAGTGCTTGGCTCAACACAAGTAAGGACCCCATTGTTGGGAATGAGCAAAAAGCGGAAGCCTTCTGGAAGAGGATTGCAGCTTATTTTGCTGCAAGTCCTAAGGTTGCGGATCTGCAAAAGAGAGAGTCAAGCCACTATAAACAAAGGTAGTCAAAGATTAATGACAATGTATGCAAATTTGTGGGGTGCTTTGATGCTGCACCAGCTCAAAAAAATAGTGGTCAAAACGAGAATGATGTAATGAAGACAGCTCATCAGATTTTCTTCAATGACCATAAGCAGAAGTTCACTCTCGAGCATGCTTGGAGAGAACTTCGACATGATCAAAAGTGGTGCCAAAACGAAAACCAGGGAATGTCAAAGAGAAGGAAGACCAATGACTGTTCGACACAATCATCAACGTCTGCCTTTGTTAGCTATGAAGGAGAGCAAGGTCGGCCAGAAGGTGTTAAGGCTTCTAAAGCCAAGTCTAAAAGGACATGAAACAAGGTAGCATAAGGGAATGTTCTCTCAGAGTTTCGGTAATGTGGGAGATCAAACAAAAAGATTTAGCCGCGAAAGAAAGGTTGTCAAAATACAGACTGTTAGACAGTCTTTTGGCAAAAACAGAGCCATTATCGGATATTGAAATGGCTCTCAAAAACAAGCTCATTACCGACATGTCGAATGGAGTTTGATGTGTCTGTCTCTGTGTTTTGAAGTGTTTGTCTCAGTGTTTTCCTCTGTCTATTTTTGTGTTTTGTAAAGATGTGTCTGTGTTTTGTAAAGCGGGTGTCTCTGTTTTGCAGCCTATGTGTTTTGTAATATATGTGTTGCAGATTCTGATGTGAGTTTTGTTGTCTCTGTTTTGTATATATGTGTTGCAGAATCAGCTACTATGTTTCTATTCTTGATTATGATTATGTGGTTTACAGAAGAGAAGAAGAAGAGAAGCACAATGTGATGGTTTGTGTAATACAAGAACTTGTGTAATACATTTTGTGTAATATTGAACGTTTGTAATACAAGAACTGTGTAATACATTTGACATTATAATATAATGTGTTTTGGTTTTGATTTTGACATAAGACTTGTGTGGGGTTCTACTATTGGAACTCCACTAAACTTAAAAATCTCTAATGAGATTCTTAAGTAATAAATCTCATTAAATTTAAGTTAAAAACCTCTAATGAAGTTCTTACCCAATGTGGATGGTGTAACTGTCTTCAAATAGAGAACCGAACTATACAAGGAAAATCAACTTTTTTATTTTTCACTTCAGCAAACAACAACATATTTAATCTGTAAAAGAAACAATTTAATTTGTATTTTTTTCTGTTGTCACGTTTATATTATAAAATTATGCCATGAATTATTTTATTCCTTAAAACCATCGTTATTGTATAGTTAACTCATCCATTATCAAAAAATAATATTATTGTTAGTGCATATAGTTAGTTTATAAAAAACGAATTTAAAGCAGTACTGTATTTAAGGTTAGAGAAGCAAACAAGTAAAACAATTTTTAACATATATTTTTATAATATTAATGTAATCTATTTTTAAAATAACATATATAAGTCAAATAGAAATTAATTTTTTATAATAAAAAATAAGTTTGTAATTTTGATAAATTTCTTTCACAAATTTTTTCGTAACATAGATTTGTTTTCTTTGAAAATTTTATAATATAAAAGCAATTTTAAAATATGTTCTATTGAAGATTTATTTCTTCAAAAGTGCTCTTTTCTTTTATAAAATTGAATAATAAAAAAAAATTGGTTTAATGAGAACCTAAACCATTTTATAATATAGTTAATCACAAATAAGATTTAATAAATTTAAAATTTAAAATTTTTTAGAAGAGTTTATTGGAAATAAATCTAACATAATTCCTAAATAACTGAATTATCCCCCAAAAATACAAATCAAAAAAATCATTATAATATATATGAATATTTAAAAAAATTAAAAATTAAAAATATATTTGTCTGACGGACGGATCCCGAAAAAATGTTCTTTTTTTACTTCTGACTACAAGTTAGAAAAAAGTGAAGCATAATTATATCGTTAATCTCGTTTTTGTAATATTTTTCAAGAATAGCCTTTTTGTGTGTAATGTTTAACATCAAAGAATATTTGATTAGGATATCCAAAGAATTAAGAAAGAATCTTGGTTTTGCATTACGCCAAGTTGTCCCCACCAAACCCCATTTCCATTCTCCATCCTTTTTGGAATTGTTAAAGTGGTTTTTACTTTCCAAATTGTGTTTGGAATCCTTCTTAACAAGAAAAAGATCAAAGATTGAATGTAAGCCCAAAATAGTACATAGTTTCAAGTGCTTGTATTCATTTTAATCCCTTTAACACTTATTTTCTTCGAACTGTTGATTATAGAGTAAAACAATTTAGTACATGTATGTTTTCCTTTGTTGATCTTTTCATGAATTAATGATCTAAGATGACGGAGTTAATGAGTTTGGCATTTGCAATTCGATCATTTTCTATAACAAATAAACATTAAAAGAATTTTAGGAAGCAAAGTTTTTGATTTGTAGTTTATTACTCCCTTTTCAGAACATAAATGTCATAATTGTTTTTTATGGTCGGCTTAGTTGGCAAGTGACAACCACATGCCATATATACTTCCTCAAAAAAAAGAGGAAATCGAACTTCTACCGACTATCTATATCCCGAAAAAAAGCTATGTAACTTTTAATTAATATAACATAAACAAATTGGTAAATAAATTACAGTAGAATAACTCAAAATTCTTTAAATTTTGCCTAGAAATATCAAATATACAAAATACTTTATAAAATATAACAAAAAATGGGTTCATTCATAAAATTTTTAGGTTTGTGTTTTTGTCCCTTTCAAACATATATTTTATAGAGGTTATTGATCTCTCAAGAGTATCACAGGAGCTTGCTTACCTCTCATCTGATGCAGACTTAGTCATCGATCCTTGAAGACATATGGTAAGACCATTTATAACATAAAAATGAATCACAACGTAACTTGTGTTGGCTTTGTTAACTAATTTCTTTGGCCGTTCTATTCACGGCCATGGCATTGAAACAAACCGCTCAGTTCAAACTTCTTTCCAACTGTTTTTTACTGAATCAGCCAAGTTTGTATTAAGGAGTATTATTGCTTGATTATCAGGTTTTTTATGAAAGGACTTAAACCCTCCAATCTTAATTCAGATCGTAATACAAAAAAGAAAGACAAAAACAATAAAAGGTAATAAAATCATACACTCAATCTAACCTCTAAAGTAAGGAACATAGATAAAATTGGGAGTATAAAAACTGAGACGACAATCAACAATCCCAGAATCTATTGGAATCCTCTTACAGAGATCTTCCCTCACAATATAGATGCAGACAACTCCATGGCCTCCACAACACATGAGTAAGGTCTTGTCATAAATGAAGTAACTAATGCGTTCTAAAAATGTCCACATCCTTGGCAAGTTAGCTGTTATTGGCAAAGTCATCAACTTTATCCACACTACATTCTTTTCCTTTCTGCATATTTATTCTTGGTGACCCAAATCTCAATCTCCTTTGTTCCATAAGGTGGATTAAACAAAGAAAGCCGATCTTCCTTAAAAGCCGCCAGGACATGTCGGCATCCTCATGGCTCTTCTGACAAGGGATGAGAGACAAAGGTTTGTAAGTCTCCATCGAGAAAATCAAAGCTTTGGATGAACCGTTTCTGAGTTTCACGATTATAAGAAAGCTAGTAGAGATTTCCATTCAAGGACACAGTTAAGTCTCCATCACTGAAGTGCCTGATGGTTTCAGTTTATCAATGACCTTGTACACTTGAGACGCACACTCATAGATCAAAATTCTACTCGACCAATTACTCCCATAATGAAGGCCCAAGACTTTGTAAGCCTTTTCAGGTCTACTATTATCGTATCCTAAGCAGAGAAAAAGGAACCAGGAACCGTCTATACTTATTCTCGTACTCGAACCATTTAAACTGTTTCAACAATGGGTTCCAAAATCCCATCACTTTGTTCTGCAGATAAGTACAAAACAAGAACTCATCACAAGTCCTCATGAAAACTAAACTATCCTGCAAAGGAAGATCAAAATAAGGTAAGTCGCTCAAATCTATTCTTGGACCGATACTGTTGGGATGATCAAGAGCAATGTCTATCAAAGAAGCCTTGCAATTGGGTTGGAAAATAAAAAGAGGACGGGAACGAGACAAGTGGTTTTTGACAAAACTTTTGCCCATCGTTTACATACGGTTCCGAACCAAACAAGAGATTGAAGTGGAAGACGAGTGAGAATATCGTTCTCCAACTCCAAAGGTAGTTGCCGAGACATAATTAGGGTTTTTGTTTTAGGTTTCGTTATAGTAACTTTGATGCTTAAATCTCTTATATAATAAAATTTACTAATAAGTTATACATATTAATAAATATCTTATATCAATCTCTTGATTTGTTGAGACATATTCTCCAACATTTTTTTTTGATAAAAACATTGCTATGGTTGCCTACTCCAACATTATAATTGGAGAAAGCAAAACACAATAGTAATCATAAATGAGTTCGTATTTGCGGAAGTGTCTGCAATGGTTACTCTGCAGATTTCATTATTAGAATTTGGTTTCAAGAAATCACATTGTCTGCGTGATAGAGTTTAGAAGATCATGAGATTTTGATTATTGTCAGAAAAAAAAAGGTTCACATTTTGATATTTACATATCAAGCATGGAAGCAACTCATATATCCGTTGTTTAAGTAAAATAGAGCACACTTTTGCTAGAAATATAACTCGCTTATATTAGAGTGGGAAAAAACAAAATTTACAAACTTAAACAAAGATTTGTTTTGTTTTGTATAAACTCACAGAATCCTTGGCATTAAGAGAGGCATATAAAAGACCCGTCAAATCCTTAAACAGCAAACGACCAAAGTTTGCCTGTAAGAATAGTCTTCTCTTCCATCAATATCAATACCTGGTGCTATTTCTCCTTCCCCACCACTTCCTCTTCACCTTCTCCATCGAACCAGTGCTCTCTTCGTTCCCGAGCTTGCTCAGTATCAGTTTGGTTTCCCGCAATCTCCCTCCATAATCCTTTTTCCATGTCTCAAACATCTGTTTCAGCCTCCTCAGCTCTCTGTCTGGATTCAAGTTTGCTTCCGCTTGACCAGATTTTACTTCCACTAAGAACTTTGCGTCATCACCAAACACTTGAGCTCTCTGTTCGAATTCCTCTGCTAACCGCCCAATCACACTCAGACCTGCACTCATAGGTTGTAGTCTTGATCCTCCTCCGTTAGTAGTTTGGCTCCTGAAATGGTTACTGCTTGAATCCCAATCTGTTGCATCACTCGCATTGACTGATGCATCAGAGTTTCTTGCAGAATCCTCAACCGCTAGGCTTTTCTTTGCTATGGAAAGACTGGATTGCAAAGACCGCATTTGCTTTTGCCAGATTTCTTCCATTGATTTCATCTTCGTCTCGTATTCTGACCACCTGTTCTCATACTGTTGAAGTCTCTGCTGAAGTATATCGTTCTCCTCTTCTTTCTCACGCAGAGCAGCTTCTGCCTTAAGTACCCTCCGTTGGAGCTCGGAAAGAACAGATGCCTTCACTACCACCTCGCCTGACTCATTTCTCTGTGAAGTTGTTTATTACCAAGGCAAAAGTAGATCACATCAGTGAGATGAAAGAAAATTAATAGATGCAGTAAGAAGACAGAAATGTGAATAATAACCCTTTTACCTGAGTGCCTCCTGATTTTAGCCATCCAGTATCACCTGAGCATCTTCTAACCAACCAACCACGAATTGCTGCAAAACAGGTTACAATATCTCATTATTCAACGATGAGAATCAGTTTGAGATCTTTCTTGATCAGAAGATTGGCAACATCTAAAAAGGTACAATAAACTCTTTTACCTGATTGTATCACAACTGATGCATCGGCTATGCCTTTATACTGTTTCCTAGTAATCTTGCTTTTAACTTGGCTTTGTATAGTAGCAGCAGCCCTGTGCCTCCTTCGTAATTCGGCAAACTCTTTTCTAATTTTCTTCCCATGAACAACTGGACACAAAAGAGGAGGGAAGAAGCCATATCTCAGGTTAACCTCGAAACATTTCCATCACAATAAGATTTAAGATGCAAAACGTAATTATTAGACAAAAAAAAGGTTATACATGACTGGAGTACAGAAATTCCCATTCTAAGCTCCTTAAGGCGACAGCGTGCTTGGTATCCTCTAAAAGAGCTTTGAACACGTAATATACCATGGAGAGTACGGTTCCTCGTATCCTCAAGAACTCCAATCTGCATGCACAAGAAACTTATTATTCCTTACCCTTTCAAAAAGAAAATTTTATTAACATCAGCTGACTAGCGATTGTACCTGGCCGGTTCTGAAAAACAACTTTGTGTAGCCAACTTGATACATCTCTGGCAAGATATTAAACTGATGGAGAATCGCAACTGAAACACTCAGAGGATCTTTATCAGCAATGTTCTCCACCAGAAGGAAGCCATACCTGCAGTATGATTGTTTTAAAAAACATGGTTACAACTTAAGAAGAAAAGCCTGTACAGCCCCTTTCATAACTACTATAGAATGTATGGCATTGCAACCTTCGGGAAAACTTCTGGTGAGACATTCTTGTAGGAAATCCAGACCGCGAAATTCGGACCACTTCTAGGACCCCACAACATCTTAGTTGTTGTAAGACAAGCCCTTGCTCATACAATCCAGGAGACTGGACATTATTTGGCTTGATGCAGCGAATGAAATGTGGGGTAGTGTTCCCTAAACGTTGCATTAATAGGAAGAGTTGACCCTGCAAAAAATCCAGGTAAGCTCATTAATAATCAAATATTATAGACAAAGAGATCTTTATGCTGTTTACATAGTGTAAGCAGAAGCCTTTTGGATAAAAAAGGGGCATACAATATTTGTAGCAAGAGAGGCAAAAATTGGTAATTCTCATACAAACCAGAACATGCTTTGAAGATTTCTAAGCAGTATTCTTGCCATCAAATCTATGCCAATTATGAGCTTAAACATAAAGAAAGTAGCCAAACAGAGCAACATCAGGTTTATTCTTAAGGCCAAAGTGCCCTACCTTAAATTTAGTAGCCACACTCAACCGCTGGGAATCAGCACCACCTGCTTTGTATAGAGGACCGATAACAGGTTTTTCAGATTGGATCAGCATGCTAGAAGCAAATGCTTGAGGAAGGTGGCAAGAACAAGAGGACAAAAGCTGAATAGAATCCAAATGCAACAGGTCTCTGTTCTTCTCCAGAAATCCAGACGTCTCATAAGTAACCTGATTCGGAAAAGCAAGCTGTCAAAAAGCATTCATGACCAAGACTAAGCCCTTATCTTATTTTGAGTACTGCACAACAGTAAAAGAGCCCACAGATCCGACCATATAATGCCTTTTTTAATTTACTGGCATGCCCTGTAAACATTGGTATCACTGAGATTATAAGAGCTATTACCTCTCCTGCATAATGCACGACTGTGAAAAGTTTCCCTTTATCTCCTCTGAAACATGGATTAGAATGTAGATGTTCCTTTAGCTTGTTTGCAAGTGTTAAATCTGTGCCATTTGGAAATGTAGATTCCTCATCCAAAAGAGAGAGCAGCCCTAATGGTTTCTGCACAAACAAGAGACTTATAATTGCCTTAAAATAAATGTTTCTGACAGAAAGTAACCATTTCACCATATAAACTGCGGTAATCTAGTGTGGTAAAAGTTGAACTCTATTATCTTCTTAAGGCCAATGTTCTACACACAGAAGGACTGCGGAGAACAAACGGGATTGTTTTTTGCCTAGGGCGTCCATCTTGCTTCCTAATCTATTGTCTTCATATTACCTACCTTCTCAAAGAGACTAAGACAATCCTGGTTGTCTTCAAAGTCAACCCTTGTCCAGTCAATGCCATCTTGGATATATTCCTGAAACAGTAGAACGAAATATTAATACCTTGGATTAGAGAAAGTTGAGCTTTTAGTTTGTAGTTCTGTGCAAATGCACGACATAGTAAAATTTTTTTAGATCAGCCCATATAGTTCATTCAGAAAGGGGCAGCTTTACCTCTTGCTCCAGTTTGAACAGATGACGGTTAAAGTGTTGCTGTAGTCTCTCATTTGCATAATTTATACAGAACTGCTCAAAGCTATTTTTCTGCAAAGGAATGTAAAGTTGTTCAGCAAAAAAATTAGACACATATAACTGCAAGTGTATTACACAAATGCATATAGATATTCAGGGGAGAATTTAGAAGGATTCTTTTTCTGTTAAGACATTTTCATTGCCAATCAACTACATAGGTATATCATTGCAAACTGAAGGTCTAATGATCGCTGGTAGCAACTGTTTCAGAGAAAAGACAGAGAGACAGAGCAGGAACATACATTAAATGATTCGAAACCATAGATATCAAGAATGCTAATAGATCTGCCGGTTCGCCTCTTTCCCACTGCAAGAGATTTGTTGATCTGTTCAACTAGCCAGTCAAACAGGCACGAGTAGATTGATTTTGCTAAAGCATCTCTTGCATCAATGGCCTGAAAAAAAAAGAAATACGGAAAATGTAGAGTAAAAGAAAGACGAGAATTGTTAGAATACAAAGAATGAGCAAAGGAAAGGAATACTGTCACTATCTTTGCAGGAATTCACAGTCTACTGTGAGACTTGATTCCAAACTAGATTGAAAGCATTAAATCAATATTAATGTGAAGCATAGATGCTAATAACAGAAGCAAATGCAAGACTATACATAAACCAGAGCAAAAAATTTCCAAACTGTCATTTTACTAAGTTGCCTCTCTATATTGGCTCTAGAAACCCTACTTCAAGTCTAATTATACAAAAACAAAATACAAGCAAATCTTGTAGTATGAATGTACCTGCGGTAACGTTAGCTTCTGTACAATGGTGTCACTCCTAACTTTCATGTTACGTTTCGATAAAGTTAGCATAAGCTCATTGGTGTTGCACCCAATCAATTTAGCAACAGTTGACAAATCTGCAAAGAAAAACAAAAAAAGCATGTAGGTAATCTCCCTGCCAGATCAGGCATACATATTCAGCAGCAAACATTCTCGTTTCTAACACCAAGACCCAAGAGAAATGAAACAGATAATTCAGAGATGACATTCGTGAAAGGAATTTCAGTAATATGTAGAAACAACATGGAAAATCCTACATGCATATTCACCGTTCATGGATACACAAGAGAAACATTTGAAATCAAAGAGTGTAGGCATCACTAGTTAGGGGCTGACGAGGCTTACTTTCATCTTGTACAGGTTCAACATGGTTTTCATTGTCAACAATGGTGAAGGAAATATTCCCTAGCCATAATACTGCAGCAAGCATTGCAAATACACTTTCTTGATCTTCTTTACTAACATGCACAATGTCCAGAGCTTCCTGGAACACCGAAGAATATTTTAAATCAGTAAATAGAAAAATAAAGGTTTGATTGAGTGGAGAAGAGGAAAAAGAAAGTATCTCGCTGAAAGAGAGAATTACCTTAACAGTACGAAAACGTTCCGCATCATCAACTCTGTTGATTGAATAACAACTACTCTGTCCCAAATATTTATACTCTTGTGCGGTTGTCAGATTCAGCTTTTCTGCGAACAAAAGATAAATGAAACAAAAAGCACATAAATAAATGAACTTTAACCAGTTACTAACCATATGTATATTAACAATTACGACAACTGACTCAAAAAAAGATGTTGACAAATTTTATTTTGAGTTGTGGAAGATGCAGCCGAGGCTATATTTAGCACATAAAGTTATTTTAAGTCCATCAAAAGTTCATTCTAAAGCCTACATAAGACACTGTACAGACTTGTTAACGGCCATTAAAGATCAGGTTAGAAAGTTTTTATATAATTATTATTATAGCAGTCAAGAAAATCTTATATTTTTCTCTTTAAAATCTTCTCTATTCAATTACTTTTAGGATTTATATTTCCTAATCATACCTCTGAGTTCAGGTGAAGCCCCAGCACAAAGTTGATAAAATATATGATATGACCTTTCCCCTTCAGCACATTGGACCACTCTAGACTGTTAAATTGTGTCAACGTACAATGAAAAATGTTAATGTTAATGAATCAGTTCAAATAGGAAAGAAATCAAGCAGGGAAGACCATCTAAAAGAAGCTACCTTTTCTAGTAAAACTGCAAATTGAGAAACAGACAAAAAAGAAGAAGCTAGGTTAGCTTTGTAAGGAAACTGGAAAAGCAATGAAAAATGCGCAATTTTAATGTTTATGCTTACAGGTCTGAATTTGAGCACCCGAGATCTTTCCACTATCACTAAAATGAATCTCTATCAGCTTCCCCTGTAAATTTTAATATCAAAATGTGTGAGACATATGAAGACCTAAAATTTTATGGCATAGCACAAGAAAATAAAAAAATACAAAAAGGACGAGGAAGAAGGGCTTACAAAACGACTAGAATTATCATTTCTCAATGTTTTTGCATTTCCAAATGCTTCCAAGATGGGATTAGTCTTAAGTATCTCATATTCAATCCCGCTTCCACCTCCAAGAGCAGCCAAGTATTGCATAGCTATCTTAGCTGTCTCAGTTTTCCCTGCTCCACTCTCGCCACTGGATGAGAAATATAATCTTGTGATGAGAATATCACAACAATATACACATATCGAAAACACTACTTCTTGCAACAGATCCACTAGACACAGTGTGCCATGGCTAATGCATCTTAGGAAAACTGTTTCCTAATTTAAGTGCCATATTAAATCCAATTGTCCTAAAAATGAGCAAAAAAAAAGAGAACATTTTCACTCACCTGATAATGATTGATTGGTTAACTTCATCTGGATTGGAAAAGATAAAATGGTATGAGAATTTTTTTTTTTCTGGCTCAAGAGAATTGTGATGTAAATGTTCAATTATTAACAAACAATGAAGCATGACCTCACCGCGTATCATTTCTCGAATTGCTGTATCTGCAATTGCATACACATGAGGACTCTCATTTGATCTCTTCCGGTATGCTTCAATGTAGCGATTTCCGTATAAAGGAACCTCCTTGAAAGGATTCACAGCCACTAAAACTGGCCCTGCTTTTGTCTACCACCATGAAAGCAAAAAGCTTAGAAAATAAATGATAAATGCTGGAACAAATATGATAACTGATCCAAGGAAAAAACTATTAATCTGACGAACAAAGAAATACCAAAATGAAGACTTACATATATCATATCTTGGTTGTACCTATAGTTGAGGTTGTACAACACTGATGGTTCATTTAAGTAACTTAGTTGCATTAGGTCGTCCACTCCATCAAGAATGACAGGATTTGCAGGTACTAGAGTCTCTGATATGACTTTTATAACCTGATTGATCAAGTGCAGAAAAAAGTAGGATGTGAGCAAACACTTGAAATGTTAAGCCATGCCTACCGTAGGAATACAAAAAGTCACATACTTTTCCATCGTTCAAAGAAATAACAGACTCCTCTCCTGATGTTGATAATATCTTCCAAGCTCCCAATTACCATTTGGAAGTTGAATCCACGATTGCAGTACCTAGAGTTGAAAACTGTCAAAATCTCATCCCATATTCCTAAGAACCTTAGAAGTAATCAGTTTGTCCTGAGTTTAGGTAAAAATCCTTTGTCGCCATGACATGTATGAACGAATCACAAAACCCTCAAGCCTTGAGAATCACAAGATGTAAATCTAAGGAATACCTTCTTCCGAGCGTAAGCACTAGTGTCACTCCACCTGCGTTCATCACTCTGAGGCAAGGGCATTGTAGCAGCTTCAGGATCCACGTCACTGGTTAAAGACTGCTCTTCATCGACAACACCATGCCCGCTATATGGTGAATCCTCACTGTCACAAGTCGCAGTGTCAGTTCGACTAACCCCATTCCTTAAGCCACCTTTTCTTGGAATATTTGAATTGGTCAAGGAAACACTAGCGCCAGAAGAATCCTCAAGTTGATTAGAGACTGGTGAACCATCGAATCTATAGTCTACCGGCAATGATTTAAGTGACTGCATCGATGGAGAAACCTTTTGGGACATTTACCTGCAAGAACGCAACTAAACACCCTAAATGAAAGTATTGAAGAAAAAAGAAAACAATCTAGTCATAGATGACAATCTATTTCTGGTTTCCATCAAGCTCTTGAAGAACCCCACTCAAAAGACCTATCTAGTTTTATAGCATATAATGGCGGGGACCATACTTTAGGACATAGACCGAAATGCTTTCTCAATATTCAGTCACTGTTTTCAAGCTCCTCAATCAGAATAGGAAAAGAATTGATAAATGTTAGGCCAATCTCTTAAGAATTTGGAGACTTTACTGATCAAACATTTTCCTTAACGGAGCAAAACACAAAGATCATTATGAATTGAACATTTTTATCAAGGAGTTTGACGAAATTTTGAGAACGAGATAATTAAAGAGGCCACACATGAATACCATAAACAAAGGGAAAAACAAAATATCTAAAGCTTAAGAGCTTTTTTTGTTGAAGTTTTCAACAATCAAAAATTGAACTTCCTGACAAAAAAAGCTAACAAATTTAGCTCAAATCTTGAGATACAAAGGTTATTTCACATGTTACTAGACACAATCCAACCAGAAGCCGATACGAAATTTTCCATTATAATCAGAATTTTTAAACTCAGAAACGAGAAATTCTAATAAAGCAGAAATATTTCAAATTTTATTCAATTTAAACCCAGTATAACTCCAAGCCCCTTTAAATACCTTCCAAAATTGGATGTTCAAACCTAAACAGCAAAGTCGATCAGCACCCACTTCAGGAGAAGACTTCAGATTCTCAGAAAGGATTAACTTTTATGCAGATAGATCTCAGACAAAGAAAGCCCACCACACAGAATAAACTTCTGACTCTGTGAACTCCAGGAAAAAAAAAAGGGTAAGAAAAGACCCCAAATGTGGTCGAAGTGAAAGAAGAAAAAAAGAGTATAAATCCCCAAGTAAAAACGGAGACTGATTGAGAAATTTCAATTACTGAGAAAATAAGGAGAGAAAATGAGTGAAGAAGATGCAGCTTTTTCTCTTCTTCACAAGAAAATTGAAAAAAGAAAAAAAGAAAAAGGAAAGAAGAAACGAAAAGAAAAAGAAAACTGATGTTTCCTATCTGTTTTATAATTACTTGTTTTTTTTCTGTGTCTGGACTCAGAAGAACGGTTATAATTTGTAATTTAAAAAATTAAAATGTATCGGACAAATTTGAATGTCTTTGCTTTTGCCACCAACTGAATTTTGAAAAGATGAATTTTCAGCACCTCACAACTTTTGAAATGACGATTATGTCCTCGTTATGTATTTTTTCACTGATGTTTCAATTTTTCGTTTCAAATTGGGTTATGATTACAAATTTTAGTTGGAAAATGTTAATTTAATTTTGAAATTTTTTAAAATGGTTAATTAAAGTCTAAAATTTTCTCTTTAAAAAATTTCTAAACTTCATTTTTTTTTCTTTCAAAAATAAACTCACATTCATTCATTTGAAATGTTGTATTTGCTACTTCAAACCAACAAATTTAAACTCATTCTTGAAAGAAAAGAGAAAAAACAAGTTTAAAAGTTCTCTAGAAAGAAGATAAGAAGTGAATCAAACTTCCAAAATCGATTTGGCTTTCGAATTTAGAGAAAAATTTGATTTGGGATGAACCAAATGTTTCAATTTACTAAATCAATGCAAAATTGAGGGTTTTTTCAAAAGTCAACAAAAAATTAAAGGTTTAATAAACTAAATCCAAAATTCAAAATTTAATCAACTATTTTCGAAAAGTTCAAGGTTAAATTGACATTTTCCCCCACATTTTAATGCACATATTCCTCTTTAAATTTTCTTAATTCAGATTACACAAACTATTCATTTTCTTATTAAAAATTTATATTGAGAATTGTTCTCTTACAAACTTGGAATGCTCTTTTAACATTTATAACCAAAAAAATAAAATACTTGATAGTGAGCACATAATGGTGTAAGCACCTATTATAAGCTGTATGCGTCGAATTTACCGTAGTCGTGACACATTGATTGTCACCTTCAAAAATTAACTTTATGTAACCTGAACCTCAGGCTGATTGAATACCCAATACTAAAGCAGTGCATTCAGTTTCCACCGTCGTGTTCCAGCTTTCAAATCTGCCTATACCACAATGTAATGTGTGCCCGTTCGCATCTCGGATAATCCAACCTAGACCGGAAGAGGTGACGCCTTCGTGATGTGAGGCATCATAGTTACACTTAATCCAATCATGTGGTGGTGCCGTCCAATTATGTCTAGGAATACTTAAAGATCGGTTGTGATGTGAATCATGTTGGAGGCCAATGTCTTGGGAGGAAAACCATTTGATAGTATCATTAACTTCGAGACCATGTCTCCATCGTCGTAATATTGACTTGATTATAAAATAAACTCTTCCAACTTTTCCATAATCACCAAAGATCCAAAATGGTTTACATCTTTGAAACTCTGACATATCTGTGTTATTATAGATAGTGAACAAGAATTGTAAGTTGTCATACACTGATCTGTGAGGATCCCAAAGTTGGTCTGATGGGTAGCCAGAACATCGCCATAATGCACAAGAGCAAGCACGCCAAAGAAGATGACGTAATTTAGGTGTTATATCAAGTCTCCATAAGGCTTTAGAAATAGTCGGAAAATCACTTAGTGGAGGTCTAGCATTTTTGCAGGTGGGCCTACAACCCCCTAGGCCCACCTCGAATCTACTGCCACGACATAAAATCACTACCAGTAAGAATTGACCACGTCAACCATCATCCACCAAGTCACCACAAGCTCGGCCACGTCGTCAACTGCGTGCCACATCATCCATCTTTCCTAAAATTTACTGGGTTTGGCATACGCGTATTTGGGCATGAGCCTCGCCGACCGGCCCATCGACCCACTAAGTCAGCAAAGACTCCTATAAAATGAGATATTTGTACCATAATCTAGGATCCAATTTTTCCCAAAAAAAGGCAGAGAATCTCTGACATTTTTGTACTGAGAACTTTGACATTGCCATTTCTATAATCAGTCATTGTCACTTAATAAGACAGACTTTCCAATCTCGTTTTAATCTATATTTGACCTAATATAAAATCTAGTACAAACAAGCATGGTATCCAAGAATCCAATCCTAGTCTCGTATCCTCACCGTCGCCAATGTTGTGATATAGTCCAACTTTTAGTAATTTACAACCCGTTTTGTAGTGAACGCCATCCAAAAGAGTTTGTTGATCGATATTTGGCTTTAAAATTGAAGACTTGGAAAATACCTTGCTTTTAATAACCGAAATAAAAGGCTCTGCGGACGAGTTATTAGCTTCCACACATGATTTGCAAGTAAGGCTTGATTAAAACACGGTAGGTCTCGAAAGCCTAATCCGCCACGATATTTGGATGCTGTTATTTTACTTCAGGCCACCCAAGGCAAATGTTTTTGAGAACTGGTAAACCCACCAGACGTATATAGGCCAATAATTTCGTGACATAAAGATTTCGGCAACTCAAAACAATTTATATTGTACACTGGTACAACATAGGTGAAGTGATAGTCATTGATCTAAGGAGAAAGAAGAAAGGAAATGAGAGACTCTGTGTGCACCATAATCTTCCACCAGAATGCAAGGAGGCCTCAATGTTCTTGGGCTTCACAGACCCATTAAGGTAATGGGCTGATATCCACATCAGGCGGGTTCTTCTTCTTCAAGTAAAACAGTGAAGAGGAAGGTAAAGAGATGATCGAGAAGCTTCGAGTCTGTTAAGCTTCCTCTCTTATCTCTCAGTTACAACTCTTTTTCTTTTTGAGATGTATATAAAAGAGCTATGATCTTTGATTGCATGTAACGAGGGGACATAGTGTGAGTTTCTGCTATATCAGAACTCGGTGATAGTGGATTCCGGAGCTCCGACTCCGGCGAGACGTAGGACTCTATTTTAGAGTCTGAACTTGTTAAATCTTGTGTATCGTCTTCTTTCTCATTCTTCTTTTATTTCTATATCTCTTTTATTCGCATAAATTGGTATCAGAGCTTAGACTAAGGAGGATTCTTTACCAAAAATCGAGAAGAAGGAAGAAGGAGTCATCAAGTATAAGCTATGACAAAATCGAAATCGAAGATTGCAGTCTTCGACAGATCTGGCGATTACGGCCTGTGGAAGAAGATAATGATTGCTTTTCTCACAGTCGAAGGGTTGAAGGATGTTCTCAAGACTCACGAACCAAAGGTCTTATCGGAAGAGGATGAGAAGAAATCAGATCTGAAAGCGAAGATGATTGAGGAAGAGCAAGCGTTTTCAGATAGAGATGAGAAGGCATTAAATCTGATCTTCTTGGGTGTTGGTGATAAGGTCCTGAGGAAGATCGAGAGTTGTTCAACCACAACAACTACTATCGAGACATTGGACATGTTATTTCTTCCCACAACTCTTCCAAATAGGATATTTTCACAACTTGAAGTTTACTCGTTCAAGATGCAAGACGGTAAATCTATAGATCAGAATGTAGATGATTTTCTAAAACTTGTTGGAGATTTGAGACATCTCCAAATAGAAATAGAGGAAGAGACACAATGACACTGTTGTTAAAATCTTTACCCGAAGAATATGAACACCTCAGAGAAACACTAACATATAGCAAAGAAAAGCTTTGCGTTGATGATGTTATTATGGCAGCTAAGTCAAAAGAAGTGGAACTGAAAAAGGGTGGGAACAACAGTAGAGAAAATGGAGAGGGTTCATTCAAAAGTGGAGATGGGATTTTAAAGGTGGCCAAAGGAAGCATGGTGATCCTCAAGGGAAACAGGAGACATTCACTGTACATCTTCCAAGGAGCAGCTCAGGTAGCAGAATCAAACGAAAAGGGACAAACACAAGACTCTGGCATAGTCGCATGGGTCATATAGGAGTTCAAAGTCTCAAGATACTTCAAAAGAAAGGCTGCATTAAAAACTCAAAAATCACAGACATTGATTTTTGTGAAGATTGTGTGTTTGGAAAAACACACAAGGTAAGTTTTGGTACAGGTAAACATGTTACCAAAGAAAAATTAGATTATATACATTCAGATTTATGGGGTTCCCCTAATGTTCCATATAGTCTAAGCAAATGTCAATATTGCATCTCGTTTACTAATGATTATTCTAGAAAAGTTTGGGTGAGTTTTCTCAGGTCTAAGGACGAAGCTTTTAAAAGCTTTGTGGAGTGGAAAACGATGGTAGAGACACAAACAAAAAGAAGAGTAAAGAAACTCAGGACCGACAATGGTCTTGAGTTTTGCAACTTTGAATTTAACAGATTCTGCAAGAAAGAGGGAATATTAAGACACATGACGTGTACCTACTCACCACAGCAGAACGGGATTGCTGAGCGGCTAAACATGACCATAATGAACAAAGTTTGAAGCATGCTAAGTGAGAGTGGATTGGAGCCGAAGTTCTGGGCTGAAGCAGTGTCTATAGCCGTCTATCTAATAAATAGATCACCCTCATCAGCAATTGAATTTAAGATACCAGAGGAATTATGGACTTCAGCAATACCAAACTTAGAAAATCTGAGAAGATTTGGATGTCTGGCGTATGTTCACACATCAGAAGGAAAACTAAAACCTCGAACAAAGAAGGGAGTGTTCACAGGATATCCTACAGGAGTGAAAGGGTACAAAGTGTGGCTCAAAGACGAACAGAAAAGTGTCATAAGCAAGAGTTTAGTCTTCAGAGAAGACATGGTTTATAAAGATATCAAATCAGAGAGACTAACAGGTATAAATCACTCTGGTTCTAATAAATTCCTAAGTGTTGAGTTTACGGGAAGGAATACAGATGAAGGTGGAGCTACTACAATAGAAGAAAGTGAAAACGAAAAACAAGAGGAAGACAATTCAGATGCTCTAGAGGACTATCAACTTGCCAGAGACAGGACTGAGAGAACAATAAGTCCACCAACCCGATATCAAGATTATGAATGTGAAGGAGAAGCAAAGGATGAAGCCATGTATGTTTTCACTTGTGATTTGACAGAAGATGTAGAACAAAGAGAACCGAAATCATTCTCGGAAGCAATGCATGATTCTGATAGTATTAAGTGGAAAGAAGCATCAGGAGAAGAGATGGAGTCTTTTCACAAGAACAACACTTGGATTCTGGTAGACATACCAAAAGGTAAGAAAGTAATATGATGCAAATGGGTATTTAAAAGAAAGGCAGGTATTGCAGGAGTAGAGAAGCCAAAGTTCAAATAAAGATTGGTTGCAAAAGGTTACAACCAGAAGGAAGGCATAAACTTTACAGAAATCTTTGCACCAGTAGTTAAGCACAAAACAATTCGATTTATTTTATATGTTGTGGCTAACTTTGATCTTGAGTTACAACAACTCGACGTGAAGACAGCTTTCCTTCACGGCGACTTAGAAGAATATATACTTATGGATCAACCTGAAGGTTTCATTGATAAACAACATCCGAACAAGGTATGTTTACTCAAGAAATCTCTTTATGGCCTAAAGCAGTCCCCTAGGCAAAGAAATAAGAGATTTGATGAGTTTATGCATAAAGGTAGTTACATAAGAAGTGAACATGATAACTGTGCTTACTTTAAGAAATTAGAGTCGGGTCAGTATATCTATTTGTTGCTTTGTGTTGATGATATTCTTATAGCATCTAAGGATAAGACACATATAAGAATTCTAAAGGATTTATTAAAATCTGAATTCGAGATAAAAGACTTAAGTGCTGCTAGAAAGATATTAGGAATGGAAATTTGCCGAGATGGTAATGCATGTACTCTCAAAGTCACACAAGAAAGCTACCTAATGCGAGTTCTAAGTAACTTCAAGATGGATCAAGCTAAGGCAGTATAAACTCCCATTGGAGCTAATATGAAGTTAAAGGCAGCTACAGAGCAACAGCTAAAGCAACATGAGCAAAGCATGAAGAGTATTCCATATCAAAGTGCAGTTGGAAGCATCATGTACGCCATGATAGGGACAAGACCAGATCTTGCATTTACAGTGGGATTGATCAGCAGATACATGAGCAAACCAATAAATGATCATTGGCAAGCTGTGAAATGGGCACTTAGATACATCAAAGGATCGGTATCAACTGGTTCAAGCTACAGAAGGAGCGAAGAATTCACAGTTGTGGGATACTGTGACTCGGACTATGCAGGAGACTTAGACAACAGGAAATCAACCTCTGGGATTGCGTTTACTGTTGGTGGAAACATAGTAAGTTGGAAGTCAAACCTACAAAGTGTAGTGGCACTATCTACCACAGAAGCAGAGTACATCTCATTAACAGAAGCAATGAGGGAAGGCGTATGGTTAAAAGGTTTGGCAACAGAGTTTGGTTACCCGCAAGACTCAGTAAAGATCTATTGCGACTCTCAAAGCGCCATTGCACTCTCAAGGAATGCAGTGTATCACGAGAGAACTAAACATGTGGCAGTCAAGTTCAATTACATAAGAGATCAAATAAACAAAGGAGAGATCGAGGTGTTGAAGATTTCAACTTCAGAAAATCCAGCTGATATGTTAACTAAGTTAGTTCCAGTCTACAAGATACAAGGAGCATTGAAGATGCTTCGCGTGTCAAAGAATTAAGTGGAGTAATGGAAGAAGATCCACCAAGACAAGGAAGATCAAGACTAAGGTGGAGAATTGAAGTGATAGTTATTGATCTAAGGAGAAAGAAGAAAGGAAATGAGAGACTCTGTGTGCACCAGAGTCTTCCACCAGAATGCAAGGAGGCCTCAACGTTCGTGGGCTTCATGGATCCATTAAGGTAATGGTCTGAGATCCACATCAGGCGGGTTCTTCTTCTTCAAGTAAAACAGTGAAGAGGAAGGTAAAGAGATGATCGAGAAGCTTCGAGTCTGTTAAGCTTCCTCTCTCCTCTCTCGGTTACAACTCTTTTTCTTTTCGAGATGCATATAAAAGAGTTATGATCTTTGATTGCATGTAACTAGGGGACATAGTGTGAGTTTCTGCTATATCAGAACTCGATGATAGTGGATTCTGGAGCTCCGACTCCGGCGAGACGTAGGATTCTATTTTAGAGTCTGAACTCGTTAAATCTCGTGTGTTGTCTTCTTTCTCATTCTTCTTTTCTTTCTATATCTCTTTTATCTGCACAATAGGCAACCGACTTGATCAAGGTTTCTTTAATAGCCGTAGCCAAAAACCAATGGGTCTAAAATCTTTCATTGTCATGGGATTGTCAATCTTCGGAATTAGACAAAGATGTGTATGATTCCAAGCTTCAGGAAACATACCAGTTTAAAAGAAGCGTTGTACCTCAATAGTAAAGGCGTCACCAACGATATGCCAATACTGTTTATAGAACAAGGCTGAAAAACCATCTCGCCCGAGGGCTTTCGTAGAGCCAATAGCAAACAACGTTGTGTATATCTCTTCGCCAAACACATTCGCCTCTAAAATGGAATTCATCTATGGTGTTACAACCGGAGTGATACAATTCATTATCGATGTCATATCCAAACTTCCACTTGATGTAAACAGCCCGTGAAAATAATTGATTGCCTCTGTACTGACAGCTTGATTACTGTACAACACCAGGCCATCACTATTAGAGATGTTAGTCAATCGATTGCGAGACTTTCTATTTTTCGTACACGCATGAAAGTACCGCGTGTTCCGATCACCAGACTGAAGCCAATCCTTCCGGCTTTTATCACACCAATATGTTTCTTCTGCTTAGTATGCACTGTGCAACTGCAAATTTAAATCTCGGAGACATCATTTATACAAATCCGGTCTGAGCTTAATTCATCAATTTGAGTGGTCAGATAGTTATCATCTTAGCAGAGTTCTGATTGTTTTGACGTTTCCGCGTCGAGATTATCTAAGTACCACATCGTGGAATTCTAGATTTTTACAGACTCGCGAATCAAAGCGAAAAAGCTTCTTCCCATAATCAGTAGCCTTTCAAATATGTATGACAGCGAGATGTTGATCTGAACCTGCAAACGGTAGATATTTGATATGTGTAGCAGGATATGTCGCCAACCATTCATCAGTAACCATTCCCCTGTCTAACCAGCATTGTACTTGGTAATTCTTGCCTCGACCGGACCAGGTCATATTACTTTCCACATAAGGCAAATCACGCAGATGGCAATGTTGAACCATATTTCGTAAAGAGTGAAATGTCCATTCCTCCCTTCTAATGTTGCCTTTCTTCTCTTTATTATTGAGGATGACATTGAAATCACCACATAGAAGCCATGGGCCTGATCGTGATAATGATATGGTTTGGATTCGTTCCCAAAGTAAATAACGTAATTGTCTAATGGGATGACCACATAGACAAGATAAATAATAAGAGAATCCAACTGTATTAATTTCACAAGGATACGTTCATCGGAATAGTTAAAAGAAACAAATACAAACTCTTTACATAACATAGCTAGACAACTACTAAGGGCAACATGCGAAACACACTTACCATTTAGATAACCAAGTTGCACAACGACATCATGAATTACAGCATCGAGATTCTTCGTCTCGATAAGAAAGAGTATGTCCGGGTCGTACTCAGACTTCAGACCCTTAAGGCGTCAAACTACCAGGGACCTTTTCAAGCCATGGCAGTTCCAGAAGGCTGTATTCATGGCGACTCCGGTGGCTTATGGCCCACCGTACCTTCACATGTGTTTGTGGTTATAGAAGTAGTAGCATTATCAGAGGTACGAACTGTTAGGTTGTGTAAAATCTCCTTGTTGAGTTCTCATTCATGTATTCGTTTATATAAGAAAAGTAGTTACAAGGATTTAAGATAGATTCCTAGTCTTTAGGGAGATTCCTAAGTTTATGGTATAACTAAAAACAAAATATCAGATATTCGTTATCTAATACCATCCCGCAGTTGGAGCGTTGGTCTTGTGACGACGCCAAGACTGGACCGGAATTGATTGAGTAACGTAGTAGGAAGTCCCTTTGTAAAGATGTCGGCATATTATTGTGAAGCGGGTATATGAAGTAATCAAACTTCGCCTTTAGCCACTTTTTCACGCACAAAATGAATGTCGATCTCAACGTGTTTGGTACGTTGGTGCTGAACTGGATTCGTGGATAGATACACCGCACTTATGTTGTCACAAAAGACAATGGTTGCCTTCGTGATCGAGCATTGAAGATCAAGCAAAAGATTGTGTAGCCAACACAGAGACTGCATTGGCAACTCCCTTGTATTCAGCCTCGGCACTTGATCGAGATAATGTGTGTTGCCGCTTTGCTGACCAAGAGAGCAATGTGTTGCCAAGGAAGACGCAATAGCCCAACGTCGAGCGTCGTGTGTCAGAGGAGTCGGCCCAGTCGGCATCATAGTAAGCGGTTAAGGTGTTGTCTTTGGACTTCATAATACTGAGGCCGTGTCCCGACGTTCCACGAATATAGCGCAAGATTCGATGTAAGGCGTGTTGATATGAGATGCGCAGATCATGCATGTATAAGCAAATTTGTTGGACTGCATAACTTATATCTGGACGTTTGAATGTTAGATACTGGAGAGCCCCGTCAAGGCTGCGGTAGTGTGTAGGATCTTGTACCTTCGGACCAACTTCAGCCTTTAACTTAGAGTTTAGGTCCACCAGAGTTGCAATCGGGTTGCAATTTAGCATTCCTGCGCGGTCTAAGATGTCCGCAGCATATTGTTCCTGCGAAAGAAACACATTGTTTGGTGTATGTTGCACCGAAATACCAAGGAAGTAGCCGAGTTGGCTTTGATCTGTCATCGGGAATTCCTGCTTGGGCGAATTAATGACCGAGTGGAGGAGTGCTTGTGTGGAAGCCGTTAGTATTATGTCATCAACATAAAGTAATAGGTAACCATGTTTGATCTGTGCTTATAGACTAACAATGAGGTATCATATTTACTTTGCTTGAATCCCAAGTTAATGATGAAATGTGCAAATCTTGCGTTCCACGCATGTGGGGCCTGATTTAGGCCGTAAATGGCCTTGTTTAGGAGACAAACATGGTCCAGATGAACTTTATCAACAAAGCCGGGAGGCTGTGATACTGTGAGTTTTAACCCTATATCCTACTGCAAGTGCACAACAAACGTAATAGTACTTAGAGGTCGAATTCCTCAGAGAACCATGTTACACTCTCAACTTATATTAAATCGCAAACTATATCAATCAAAATTAGAGAAGTGAATTCTAACAACTTGAACATGAATGTAATCAAATAACTAAAGCAATCAGATGTCGGGTACTCATTCATGAGTTAGAATTCTTGTCAAGGAAACTATGCAAGAACTAATATGATCTTATTCTCGGCTTGTACATAAATAAAGGTAAACCAACTCTCGTTGAATCTACCCATCTATCAATAACCTAAAGATCCTAACTCTCATTGGTTTCAGATTACAAGTATGCTTTATTGCTTAGGTTCAATTACCCACAACCCAACCTAACATCAACTATCATTGGTAGTGAAGGAATTGCTCTTCTAATCTAGTTCTAGTTCTTAACAATATTCTGGAAAGTTAACAACCTAAAATCATCGATTATGTGATCAGGCTAATCTATGCATTAAACTCAAGTATTAGAAGGAGAATTATCTATTCATCCATCCTATTTGTTTCCCAACAGTGAATTCTAAAACTCTAGAATCCCTAAATCCAATCTAAGGTCTACTCAGACATAGAACAATGAATCAAGCAAATCATGATGAACTGAAACTGAAATTGCATTAACAAAGAGAATGAGGATTCAGAAATTCTTCTCAAATATCAAGAGATCTTCTTCCTAGCTTACAAACTCTTAAACTACTGTTTTTCGACTCTCCAAAAAGCGGCCGTCAAAATAAAATAGGTAAAGAGTATTTATAGTGCCCAAAACAAGAGCTAAAAAATCGTGAAATTAGGTTTCTGTGAAAGGCAGTGATCAATCGATCCTTGGTTGTCCTCAAGCAAAGAAAGAAAGGTTGTAGGAAGATCACATCTTATCAGACAAATGACTCTCTCCAGATCCTGCACATCAAGTCCAAAGTGATCACAAGAATATGACTCATCAAAATCGAGACCACCTTTTACTTCCCCCAGACTTAGCAAACATAACAATCTCGTGTCATAACTCAAAACAAACAATCAGATTTCCCATACTGACTCCCTAATAAATCTAAGTGCAGTCTCATTCGAGGGAATATCGATCAAGAGGCAAAAAGTTCCTACTTCTACTCTTTAGACTACCTTCAATCTGATTCCATCTCTCTCTCTTTTCATAAGACCAATTCTTCACAATAAGTTGTTTCATTGGAGTTTCCTTCAGTAAGCTAATTAGTAAAGTGAAAAAGATTACGTCATTGCATGTATCCTCAGAAACATCCAATTCACTTTAGAAACTCGCAGCGTCATTAGAAAACTTTTACCTTAGGCTAACTTCATGAAAAAACTTATATCATAAATTTTTTTTGTTTAAAATGCCTGAAAATGATGAAGAGGGAAACATAACCAAACTTACAAGGAACATCCTTCATTGAGTGAAAAGAATGAACATACCTGGTGTATTACCAATTCCCTTGACGAGAGGGTCAAGTCAGGTTATGTGTGAAATCAGCATGAAATCCCCTGAAAGTTGAGATGGATGTGCTCTGAAAGTGAGTCTTGCTTTGTCTCTAGGTTTTCCAAGTCTGATCGATTCCTGACAAATGCAAATCAAGTGATACTAAGTCCAGGATAATGCTGAGAAAATCGAAAATCAAGTAGTCTGATGTCAGTCTCAAAAGCTCAAAAATATAGAAATAAAAGTAAGAAATAGTCTGAAAAATCTAGAATGCAAAAGAAACAAAACAGAAAAATGCGTTAGTCAATAAGTGTGTTCTCCCCCAGACTTACTTTACACCGTCCCAGTGTAAAAATATATCAAAAAGAAGACATAAAAATGCATAAGAAACAAAAAGAAACAAACAAAAATAGTCTTAAATAAAATGAAAATAAACTGAAACGAAAGTAGAAAGTAGATAAGAAGCTACTCAGAGCTCTGGTTATAGCGGTCGCCTGGTGCTCTGCGACGGCAAGGAACGCGGTAATCCATTGGCAGATCATCCTCATCATCATCATACAGATGTTACTCGGTCGGGCAATGGATCGGGCGCAAGTTCTTCTTAAATGACTCGATTGATCTACCTTTTTCATGTCGTGCTCTAGATCATGCGGTTTTCCTGCTCGATCGATCCATATTTTTCATGACGTGCTATGGATCGTGCGGTCTTCTTGCTCGATAAGTCGGGCTTTGCTCGTTCAGTCGGGGAACATATCGTGCGATTTTTCTGCTCGATCGATCCATATTGCTCGGTCGTGCTCTGGATCGTGCGCAAACCTACTATGTGTTATGATCGATCGATCATTGGGTGGATCGATCGATCGTTGCCTTGAGAGCTTCCTACTTTGAACAAAAAACAAAAACACAAAAACAAAAACGAAATCAAACTAAAAAGAAAAACAAAAAACAAACTACCTAACAGTGGATTGCCTCCCACTCAACGCTTTTTTACAGTCATTAGCTTGACTCAGACGCCATTCAGATAGCGAAACTGCTTGAGTGAGGTTTGCTCACTCCTCGGACACTGATTTCCTCAATGATGAACTTCGTCAACTGTTCATCCTTCTTATGTATTCTCCTTCCTGAAGCATCCAACAATGCAACAGTTCCATCGCGGCCTATCTCCTTGACCATGTAGACTCCACAAGTATCAAAACCGGGACTACGTGCAAAAACTTTGATAACAAAACCTTTAACGTCATAATTGCATAATTTATTGAGACGGTAAAGGATACAAGTATCTTGAAGTTCAACTGCATCACTCTCATGTTCATGGAACAACTCATACTCCTCATCACAGTCACTGTCTTCTTCATCATCTCGAATCATCCCATAGAAACGACTCGATGAAGCGCGAATAGGATATGAAACATCCTTGTCCACGTTCTGCAACACGACTCTCTGACTTAGGAAGTCTAACTTGGCCCCAGCTATGTTGAGGAATGGCCTTCCCAACAAAATCGGAACAACTCCTTCTCTTGCCATTTCAACAACCGTAAAGTCTGTATGGATCTTGCAATTCCCAACCAGAAGATTGAAGTCAACAAGTCTTCCTCTAGGTACATTGGAAGATGCATCCCCAAACAAAACAGATGAGTGATGTTCCTGCATCAGCTCAATACCAAGTTTCTCCATATTCTCCAAAGAGATAACATTGATATTAGCTCCAGAGTCACACAAGGCATCGCTGAAAACTAGCTGTCCAACCCGTCAAGGTACAGTGAACTCTCCTTGATCTTCTATCTTCTCAAGCTCCTTAAGGTATGGAACATGAGGGTTGTTCTTATTCTCATGTGAACTCCCTACTTCAGAATTGACCACATTGCAAGATTCTTTGGGGTTCTTTTCAACCTTCCCAGGTAAAGCTCCTTGGGGACGTCTAATAGCTTCAGCAGTCTGAGCAACTTGGGTGTCTAGCTTCTTGATGTGCATAGAAACTGACTCAAAATTTTCATTCAGGTCATTGTAGATGTTGTTCATTTTAGCATTAAACTCCCTAGTAGTCATCTGTTGCTCAACAACAAGTTGTTGAATCAAGGCCTTAGTTTCTTCGTTTGACGTTCCTGAAGGTGCTGCTAGAGGTTGTTGCTGCATTGGCAGTGGTACATAAGGCTTATACGGCCTTTGCTAGTTACTTCCTCCTGCATTCGGATCAAACGGCTTCTGATTATTCCATCTCTGACCTGAATTCTGGATGAATGGCTTTCCTTGAAAATGTGACCCTTGAGGTAGTGTGAGTGTTGGAAAAGTAACATATCGAGGGTTCTCGACGTAAGTGCTCCTGTAGGAAAGGTAATTCGGGTTCTGTTCCATGTTTTGCCAATTAACATAGTCGACATCCCTTTGGTCTTCAGAACCAGCCGAATCATCTTGAACCTGAGCCACTTCTCTGCTGTCGTCAACCTGACTCACACTCCTCTGATTACCCTGATTTGCTCGGATCAGGATATCCAACTTCTCAGCAATGTCATAAATCCTTTGACTCTCCACACTGTTTACCTTCCTAGTCCGATTATATTTTGTAATTGTTGCACCATTGCTTGCAGCATTCAAGGAATTCTTGTACTCCCACTCAATTCCACTATAGAAAGTGTTGAGAAGCTGCTCATCCGAGTACCCATGGTGTGGACAATCTCGCTGATACTCCTTGAAGAGTTCTCATGTTTCATTCAGCGTTGCTGAAACGATGAAATCTTGCTTCTGAGAGCTGCAGTCTTGCATTTCGTGTAGAGGTGATCAAGAAACGCTGCTCGAACCTGAGCCCACATGGTGAGTGATCGTGGTGGTAGTGAACGTAACCACCTGGAAGCTATGTCTTCGAAATTCTCTATGTGATCCATAAGATTCTCCCCTGGAAGTCCATTGAAGATATATTGCTTAACTAACCCAGTAAGCTGAGGTTTGATCTCATAATCATTCCTCTCAATCACAGGAGGTCGAATAGCTGAGCGATTACGATAGTGGGTGTGTGTAGTGTCCATGTCGCCTATTTCTCAGCGTTGAGCAGACTCTCGTGATCTCCTAATCTCAGCCAACTCTCTCTGTAACTGCTGCACCATTGTGGCCATATTCTACGGATCATGTGCTTGATTCCATGGAGGATTCATATTCCCGACTCTTCCGTTTTCTCTTTCAACCCTCGCAAGCTCTTGATTATCCAAGTTGAATAGGTGTTCAGAACCTTGACTTCTGGTCATAGACCTAAAAAAGAACAAAAACGAATAAAAAGAAAGAACGTAAGTAACGATATAGACTTGAAACTGTAAACAGAGAATCGAAAGGCAATTATTGATTCCCCAGCAACGGCACCAAAAACTTGATACTGTGAGTTTTAACCTTATATCCTACTTCAAGTGCATAGCAAACATAATAATACTTAGGGGACGAATTCCTTAGAGAACCATGTTACACTCTCAACTTCTATTAAATCACAATCGATATCAATCAAAATTAGAGAAGTGAATTCTAACAACTTGAACGTGAATGTAATCAAATAACTAAAGCAATCGGATGTCAGGTATTCATTCAGGAGTTAGATTTCTTATCAGGAAAACTATTCAGGAACTAATCTGATCTTATTCTCGGCTTGAACATAAATAAAGGTAAACCAACTTTCGTTGAATCTACCCCTCTATCAATAACCTAATGTTCCTAACTCTCATTGGTTTCAATTTACAAGTAGGCTTTATTGCTTAGGTTCAATTACCCACAACACAACCTAGCATCAACTCTTGTTGGTAGTGAAGGAATTGCTCTTCTAATCTAGTTATAGTTCTTAACAATATTCTGGAAAGTTAGCAACTTAAAATCATCGATTAGGTGATCAAGCTAATCTATGCATTAAACTCAAGTATTAAAAGGAGAATCATCTATTCATCCATCATATTTGTTCCCCAACAGTGAATTCTAAAACTCTAGAATCCCTAAATCCGATCTAAGATCTACTCAGACATAGAACAATGAATCAAGCAAATCATGATAAACTGAAACTGGAATTGCATTAACAAAGAGAAAGAGGATTCAAAAATTCTTCTCAAGTATAAAAAGATCGTCTTCCTAGCTTACAAACTCTTAAACTACTACTTTTTTACTCTCCAAAAAGTGGCCGTCAAAATAAAAGAGGAAAAGAGTATTTAGAGGGCCCAAAACAAGAGCTGAAAAATCTTGAAATTAAGTTTCTGCGAAAGGCACCGATCGATCGATCCTTGGTTGATCAATCGATCTTTGGATGTTGAGTCTATCTCTCAGAAACCTAGTCATTCTTCAGATCGTTGCGAATAATCCTTGTTAGAGAATTGATCGATCGATCCTTGTCTAGATCGATCGATCGGTCCTTCCTTTCGTTGGAGAATACCAGAAAATGCTTCAAACTTCTCCAAAGTCCACCTTCAAACATGATTCCAACTCTGAACGTTTTTGACCTGAAATCTCAATAAAACATAGACGAATTTCCCAAATATAACTGTAATAATGAGTTCAAAACCGACAAAATATGAGGAACATCAGGATGCTGCATGTAAACCCGTTTCAGTTAGCTTGCCGTGAAGAAAGGCATTTTGCACGTCTAGTTGGTGTATGGGCCCATTCGTTGTTGACAGCTATGTGGAGGACGAACCTTATTGTTTCTGGCTTTACTATCGGGCTGAATGTTTCATCGTAGTCTAAAACCATACTCTTGTGACTTGCCGTTTGCAACCAGCGGAGATTTGTATCGAGCCAAACGTCCCATCAACCTTGTATTTGTGTTTGTAAAGCACATTGCATTCACCACATTCAAACCTCCAGGTTTTGGCACTAAATTCCAAGTGTTAGCCTTAATGAACACATTGTATTCATCAATCATGGAGGGTTTCCAATCTGGATTCAATAAGGCTTGCTTATAGCCCCGTGGAAGTGGAGAAAAAGTTTGAGAAAGTAGAGAGAGGATGCGTCTAGGCTTTCGAATGCCTTGTTGGGAGCGTGTTACCATACAGCGAGGTGGATGTGGTTGATCACGCTCCGGAAGTGACATTTTTTGAGTTGGAAGAGTGTTTGATGGCGTGAGAAGGAGCTGTTTTTGAATAGATGTAGGCCCAAAATCTGTATCAAAAAGCTGTGAAGATGTTATAGTGGAATCCGAAATATTTTTGATATGGAAATGAGGTTTCATCAAAAGTAACATTTCTTGGAATTATGATCTTTTTGGTGTGAAGATCATAGCATCGATACCCTTTGTGGAAAAGTGGATATTCGAGGAAGAGTGAAGGTGTGGAGCGAGGGTGATAATTTATTGGAGCTGTTTGGAGTGTGGGTAGCATAAACATCCTAAACTTTAAGGTGAGTGTAAGTGGGATTTTTGGGGAAGAGTAAATGAAAAGGAATTTTATTTTGTATGGATTTAGAAGGGAGAATGTTCAAGATATGTACCGCAGTGTAGTAGAGCCTCTGCCCAAAACCAAGGTGGAAGATGTGCTTGAAAGAGGAGAGATTAGACAACATTTGTGATGGTTCGGATCATCCTTTCCGCCCCCGACCGTTTTGCTGGGAAGTGTGGGGGACATGAAAAACGAAATTGTATACCATTTGTGCCGAGAAACTCATGAAATTGAGCATTATTGTACTCTCCTCCATTATCACACTGTAGTGATTTGATTGACACATTGAAATGTTGTTTGGCATAAGTGTAGAATTCGTGAAACTTGCCAAAAAACTTCATTTTTCTGTCGTAATGGATAAACGCAAAGAAAGTGTGAGTACTGATCCAAAAATAAAACATAGTATTTATCCCTGATGTACTTGGTACCGGTGAGGTCCACAAGTCAGAATGAACAATTTCAAAACGAGAAGAAACATTAGATGTAGAAGAAGAAAATGGCAACTTAATGTGTTTCTCAAGTTTGCAAGCATGACAGGAAGTTGTCATGGTTTTTATTACAAAAAATCGTTGAAGAAGAAATAACAAAATCACGAGTTATATTACTAGGATGAGCTAGTCTTTGATGCCATATGTCTGAATTTTGTGTGACCATGGCTCTAGTTTCTACTCGTTTAATTGTAAGTGCTGAAAATGGGTAAAACTCTTCATTGCTATCACTGCGGTGTAGAATCCTCTTGGTTGTAAGATCCTTAATAGAAAAACCAAAAGGTTCAAATTCAATATAACAAGTGTTGTCACGAGTAAAACGATGGACATAAATTAAGTTTTGAATGATATTAGGTGCGACAAGAATATTAGAAAGTGAAAAATGACGTGAGTTAGTAGCAAAACTTATTGAACCCGTAAAAGAAACTGGAATTTTACTTCCATTTCCAACTGTTATCGACTTTCCAATGCTTTGTTTAAAACCAACTTTAGAAATACATGTGCCCGACGTGATGTGTGATGTTGCTCCCGAATCCATGTACCATTGCCCATCGGATGGATCTTGTAGTGGTGATGTGCTGAACGCGTGTGCATAATCAGTACTGTATTCTGCATTTTGCGCTGGTGGTCCTTGAGTTTGTGGTCTCGGACCTAGCAGACCATTACCTTGTTGCACTTGCAGATATCTGTATGGAGGCTGCCACATGGGGTAAGGTGCTGGCCACATTGGAGGACCCCAATGAGGATATGTGACATTTGGGAAAGGAGGACTCGGCCACGACCACGACCGTTTCCTCTGCCTCGGTCTCTATTGCTTGACGAGGAGCTGCAGCTCGCGAGGTCAGGCTGTTGTTGTGCTTCGGCTGCGTTGAGAATTGTAGGTGATGATGAGTGATCCACAAGTGACAGGTTCGGTTTTGTCACTTTTGATAACCGGTTTTCTTCATCCTCAAGCATCGACAGTGTATCATCGAAGGTGGGAAACGGTTTCTGATGCTTTATCACATTGATAATATTGTCAAATTTAGCATTAAGACCATTGAGAACATACATTACCAATTTTTTTTCTTGAACCGGAGCATCAAGTTGAAGAGAGAATCAGCTAACTTCTTCATCTGATGACAATAATATGTGACCTTTAGATCACCGATTTCTTTAGTACGAAGCTCGTTATCTAGGCGCATAGCTCGTGCGTCTTTGTTGCTTCGAAACTGGTTCTTGATTTTCAGCCATATATCTCTCGACGTGGATCCAGATATGAGGGAGGATTGAAAGAGTTTTGGTGAGAGCATGCCATAGATCCATAGTTTTACGATCCTGTCTTGCTTTCTCCAAGTCAAATCGGTCGGATCAGCTGGTAGAGAACTGCCATCGATGTGACCTAGAACATCAAAACATAAACAGTGAGTATAGAAAAGCTCTCGCCAAGCATCATAGCTCTATTCCTCTAGGTCTAGGGTTATGGGAATATGAGACTTGATATTGGAGATGCCATAGATTCGATCAGAGGTTGAGATTGTCGGCGGTGCAGGATTGGTCGCCATGAGGACCGTGTGAGAACGAGAGAAGAGATAAGAGAGAAGAATATCAGGAGAACTTCTAAGGTAAATTCAGAGAATATAGACTGGCTCTGATACCTAGGTTGTGTAAAATCTCCTTGAAGAGTTCTCATTCATGTATTTGTTTATATAAGAAAAGTAGTTACAAAGATTTAAGATAGATTACTATTCCTAACTTTATGGTATAACTAAAACAGAATATAGGATATTCTCTATCTAATAGGAATTGATAATACCTTTGGGTTGGAACAGTTACGCACATTAAGAACATCGGAGTGGCGACATAAGCGTTTTGAATAGCAAACTTCAGAATCATCAAGATCACGGACTTGATGAAAATCACTTCGAAGAAGATGGGGTGGAAGAAGGGCTGCACTTGAAGATGGTGGTGGAGAAGAAGACTTACGCTTTTTAGAGGCATCTGATGGTGAAGCATTTGACGGTGGCCGTTCAGATTCACTCATGTAATGATGCCTCTCCGTAGAAGGTCCAACGTCTGGATCAAAATCCGGTCCAGCATCACCATCTTCATCATCGGATAACAAGTCCAGGAGGATTCATCATGAGATAAATGGCCAAAGTGACCACAAAGGTCATGCAACTTCTCGAACTTGAAATGAGAGTACGAGACTCATCTCCAAACAGAAAAGTACGACTAAATCGAAGAGGTGTGGTGATATCCCACAGAAGCCGAATGCGAACAACGTCCACCATCACCGAACCGGTATCAGTAATTCCACAAATTGGCCAAGACACTGACCAATGTATTGCACCATTCGCAGTGTGAAAAAATGCAGGGGAATACCTTTGACTTGGATCCAAAACGGAATCACCGATGGCTCATCAATGGAATTTTGTGGAGTCCAAGGATCCATGGCACACATCCAGTCATTGAACGCCCAAGGGCCACGTCGGAGGATGGTTGCAATTGGTTCATCAGATGTGAAAACAAATTGCAAAGTCTTCGATTCAGACAGAACACAGCTACCGACATTATCAATTCTCCAGTTTTGGCAATGCGGACATCATTGCGCGCAAATTTTGCTTGCGCAGATTCAATGGTTTGACAAGCAGACTGAAACGGTTTTTCGAGAACGACGTTTCACACAATTCCAAAGGCAGAGAAATGGAGAAATTTCTTGCAGTTGGCGTGAAAAGAAACTCCAAACTTGTATTCTGAAATGGAGAAAGCCACCAGAATTATATAGGCAAGAAATTAGAAGAAGAAAGAATTCAATTCGAATTCGAAATTGGAATCTAGAGAGAAGCGAGAGGATTTTCTCTCTCATTTATGTGTTTTTGGATGCTGCTTATGTAATACTAACTTTTTTCTGTGAGCTTTTCTTGTGAACTTTTTCGTATTTATGAGTTTCTAATCGCATGTTTTTAAAACAATTCTTGTTTCAATTCTTCATTTTTAAACGGAATCATCAACCATATCAAAATTGATCTCCATCGAAATATCAAGAAGCTTTTTGTTACATGTGATTTCAACTGTAACATTAACAAGTTGCTATCTAGGCCATCGAAATATCACGAAACTAATCAATGTGCAAAAAATAAGAGATTAGGATTGGTCCATTTGCTTTCGTCGCTCTTTGAAAAATATAATAAATCGTCAACGAAATAGAAAAATGCACTTGATTTCATTTCCTATAATGAAGTAAAGTGAAATCAACCATATATTAATTAACAATTAGGGAATATGTTAATTTAGATTCGTTTAGAATGGTACAAACATCCTTTCGATTTTGAAGGTCACATACACTAGAGAACTCTATTTGTTGGGAAATGATATTAAATACTATTCCTAATATTTTTAGATTTCCATTAGTATCACTTCAACATTTTGTAATATTTAATCCAAGTATATAAGTTCATTGAATTCCACGAATATTATGTTATTTTACCGTAGACGAAAATATGTAGTGACCATGTGATTATGATTTCGAAATCAGTAGTGTGATATTGACCTAATAATATTGCGGCTTACAGAATAGCTGTAGAAAAAATCGTGATTGCAAAGTTGCTATGATTTGTAAATTCTAAAAACCTATTTTCAGTTTCTTATCGAAAGAAATAATTTAAGTCGAAATTTTTATATGATAGAATTAGGCCAAAAGGAGTTGAAACACATCACAAGTGATTAATTGATCTGATAAGTCTTTAGTTAGATTGTGTTATCTGCTTTCTTTGCCACTTCCCACGTTTCGTCGTGTCCCATCTTTATCAATGTCTAGATTTCATGTCTGAATCAAGACGCCGAACATATATAAAAGAGAATCTCACATTGTCCAATTGGGAAATCTCCACTATTACATTGAAACGTGGAACGCCAATGCCAACGATGTGTCTTCCTCACAAAACATTTACGATTAGACACATAACTTGAAATCAGATCATAATTATTGGAAGAGTCAATGATAAACATGCCCACAAACCTTAAATAATTGACAAGGTTATTTCTTAACCTCGAGACGGTTCCTACTGAATATATATATTTCGACCACTAGTAAAGATATTTTTCATGGTATGTGAAGGAGATACATAATTTTTTTAATAACTGAGAGGTCCTGTATAGGAGATCGCATTGACTATGATAAGTAAAGACCGGAGAAGTCCACGTGAATGTTTATGCTAAAAACAATTTTCTACTAGAAAGTGAAGATGAGATTACCAAGTGTTTGCGATAATACATTATCAAGAACTAAGATTTAGCAAATCAGCAATGTCACTTCTTTGCCAAAATCGATCTTAATTTTTCAGAAAAAGATTCTCTGCTACGTCTCACAGCATGTACCTTTTATATGTGCTCTCTGATCTTTTTCATTAATGTTGATTGATTTTTTCATTGAGTACTCCTTAATCAGTGCGGCGCAATTTACGCTTCCATTTAATTGCTTTGTTGATGCAGCTCGAGTCTATTACTTCGCGCTGATTAACAGAGTTCGTAATTAGGAAATTGGCCGAACTAATCGTATTGAGCCTATGGTTAACCATTGCCCCCTAGCTTCCTTATTTGAGAGTGGTAATGATGAGGAAGTGATTTCATTCCTTTGATTTGTTTCGCTTGGATTTTCAAATATTCTGACTTCGGCACATTAATGAGATAAGGAAATGTTTATTTTCGAGAGAGTAGATCGACGGCTGTCGTTGTTGCGTCGATTGTGTATAATAGTGCATGGAATAGTGGGCGCCTTGGTATTTGGGATTCACGGAACCTGCCTTTCTATTATCGTGTCATTCTTGACACTTCTTTTCTATATTTGATTTGCAAATTTTCTTCTCTTGTTTTACTCTCGTCTTCATTTCATCTTTTCTTCGTCTTAATCTTTCATTTCGATTTACTCTAAATGGCATCCAATTCAAGATCTAAGTTTTCCGGTCGAACTTCTTCCGGTTCGAGGCTTTCCACCGTCGAATTGGAGTCATTTCTTGCTCGGAAAAGGATCCCATCATTGATCGAGCTTCGCGGGTCTTTCCCCATAACCTTTCCAGCGCAGTTTCTCTGCGCTTCAACGTTCTTCTTTGATTGTTGCGGACTTCTGCGAAGTCGGGTGGTCGCGTGCTTGGTACGCTGTCATTATTTCTTCACTTCTCGTTTATTTTCTTTAGTTGTTCCATTAATTTTCTTTTTTATATAGTTGAGTTGGATTTTGGTCGGGACCGGAAGGAGGAGGTCATTCATTTGCTTCAATAGGGCGACTGTCGGTGGAGCTCCTTCTGCATGGATAGGATACGCCGTGCCCTTGCCACTCTGTACGAGGTGTCTTCCAGTCCGGAGCACCCATAGCATCCTCTTCCCCGCTCTCATGTTCGTTCGGGTCGCGATGAAAGTATGTTCTGAAACCTTTAATCGTTCAACAAAATATATGACTCTTGGATCATTTTTCCTATAACATCGCTTTCCTTGAAACATTTATCGGATTATTTTTCTTAGGGAACAAATTTTTTTCTTAGGGAATGAATTTCCTGCGTTGATCACTTTAGGTTCTCGTGTCTGTCATCCCCCGGTTTGGGTTATGTCTGAAAAAGGGGGCGTAAGCCCTCTTGTCTTGATAGGCCTCACGAGGATGAATCTGAGGAACCTTCCTCCAAGCGAGAGCGTCGTGAGAACACTCCATCCTCTGCTAGAGAACCATAAGCTCTTGCCCTTCTCTGTAGTTGGGTCATCCCCTCTGATTTCCTGGCTCTACCGGTGTAAAATTTTCTCGAGAAAGACACTTTTTGATATGTTATGGTTGCCTTGGGGGTTTGTTCATCATGTTTGTTGATTTTTTTCTAGTTTTTAGAGTTTTCTTGGTGTTGATCAAGTTGTTGGGCTGACTGCAAACGTCGTTAGCGGCTATGAGTACCATTGTGCTAAAGATTTCGCTTTTCTACCACCGCCTGGTAGCAAAGACCGCTCTGTTGCGGACTTTGCAGCTAGCCTCTCTCTGTTGAGCTAGAGCGAAGTGAAAAGAGATGTTGAGCTTGCTATTCTTCAAGAGTAGAACTCAGATTTGGTGTCAAAAGGGCTGGCTGACAAGAGGGCGAAAGTGCTCTTGGTGAAGGAGGTCAAGAAGCTGCAGTGAGTCCAGAAGACGGCAATCAAGCGTAGTCGGACATCCACTATTGATCAGTACTGGAGGGCGCTGGAGAAAGTCCAAGGCGTTCATGACCTTGTGATGGCTCGCATACCAAGTCAGTGATGCTTGCGTGAAGATGGCTAGGCGTTCTCACGAGCACCCGTTCACTAAGGAGGAGGTGAAGGAAATAGAAAATGTCTGGCATGGAGTGGATGTTCTGTTACCACGGCTATCCTGTGTGACTGGAATTAGAGCCAAAATTTCTTTGCCGACGTTACTACTGTTAATGCCAATTTTTCGAGAAAAAGGGTAGCGCGTCTTGGCGCCTATTATTGTTTTGCTGATATAATAAATCATCCTCTTGTCAGTGCTCTCTTCTTGAACTAGTACACCGCTTACAACTGCGGAGGATACTCCTACGTAGAGGTATGTAATTTCGCCATCAACCGGTTTTGCAAGGATTGGAAGGGTAGCCAAATAGGTTTTCAATATGGTCATTGCTTTATTGCACTCCGCATTTCATTCAAATCTCCTATTTCCTTTTAATAGTTTATAAAAACGAAGACACTTATTTGTCAATTTTAATATAAAACGTCTTAGTGCCGCGACACGCCTTGTCAGCCGCTGCATCTCCTTCTGGTTTCTCGGGTGTGGTGAGTCTATAAGCGCGCTGATTTGCCGCTGATTTGCTTCGATGCCCCACTTAGTCACCACTTTGAAAGAATACTTGGTCGGATTGAGTTTCATGCCATATTTGCTTAAGATCTTAAAACACTCCGCTAGCTGTTTTACGTGATCTTCTGCGCGAACGAACTTTACCAGCATGTCGTCTATGTAGACTTTCATCATTCTTCCCAATTGGTTGGCGAACTTAGTATTTACGAGACGTTGATAGGTGGCACCTGCGCTTTTCAAACCAAACTGCATTACCTTGTAACAGTATGTCCTGCGGTCTGTTATGAATGCAATTTTCTCCTAGTTCTCCGGGTGTATAGGAATCTGGTTATAACCTGCGAATGCGTCCATAAAGGATTGCGTTTGGTAGCCTGTTGTTGCTTCCATTAGTCGATCGATGTGCGAGATCGGGTAGTTATCCTTTGGACAAATACTGGTTTAGGTAGATGAAGTCGACATATACTCTCCGCTTTCCGTTTTTCTTCTTGCCTACCACGCGGTTTGCCATTTACTGCCATGGCCCGTTCGCAAATAGATCCCATCTTTAATAACTGGTTGACTTCGTCATTTACTGCCATGGCCCGTTCGTTTCACATTTTTTTTTCTTTTTTTCCGAACATGTTTATATTGTAGCGGGGTTAATTCTTGGATTTTGTGAGGTTAAACAAGCGAAATTCTCTAGGTTACTCCAAAAAAATACCATTCGATCCGGGGGCATTGGGTCAATTTGTCCCTGCTTGAGATGTGACAAACGGGGTTTACCCTGTAACAGATTCTTGCATGTTTCAGTCATATGCTTTGTCAACTTTTCGAGTTGTTTTAGCTGCTATGCTGTGTATTTTTGGCTAGCGCATAACTTTCTCCATAACATAGTTTGACCATGCTTTGGTGGTACGTTGAGACCACTGCTTTTGTGACGTACAGCCATGGCCTTCCGAGGATCACATTGTATGGCCCCGTTTTATCGACTACAACGAACTTTCTCATTCATCTAATTATGCAGGTTTCGACTGACAACATGATCCTTCCTAGAGACATTGTCGTTTTTCCTTTGAATCCTGTTAGCGGGGTTTACTCATTGTCGAGCTTTATATTCTTGAGACTCATCTTTAGAAAAACGTCATGGAAAAAGAGATCCGCCGAGCTTAATGTGTCAATCAGTATGCACGCTAGTTCGACTCCTAACACGTCCAACTGGATCACTAATTTGTCTGTTATGTGGGTGATTCAATCCGGCAGCATCCTCGTGGCGGAAAATGATGTCGTCGTGCTTATCCTCTAGCCGGAGACATCCCGGTAGGCTGGCTCTTCGTGGGTGAACTTTTATTGAATCCACATATTCTCTGCAATCTGCTTTGGTGGGTTATCCTCCTTGTCGTGGTGATCTAGCCTTCAAAAACTCTAGTCAAAATGACCCCGCATTCCCGAGTCTCCACATTATTTCCATTCCTTTTTCATTCTCCTCGCGCCATTTTCCTTCCTTCTTGAGATATCTCACGGTTATACAGTTCTTCTGGTTGTGACCCCTAGCATAACAATCCTATTTTGGGGCATAAGAATCGCCCTTGTTTACTCCCTACGACTGTCAGCTTGAGTCTTTGGAACTTTTTTCTTATCTTCTTGGGGATGGAATCCCTTGATTTCTTCCCAGTTAGCATAATTCGTCGACCTATAAAGCGTGTCGTTGAGGCTGCTCGGAGGGTTTTGGATGAGACTAGCACGAAAGGTGGGCTTTGGCCATAACCTGCAATCTAGTGCGATTAGCGCTACCTCGTCGCTGATTTGTGCGCTCTCTGCCTTTGCTGTTTTATACCGCTCTATGTATTGACAAAGTGGTTCCAACGTTTCTTGCTTCAACTTCATTAATGTTTTAGCGGTGACTCAGTGCTCGATGAAGATCGAGTACTATGCTAGAAGAGCTTCAGTGAGTTGTTCGAATTTGTCAATTAAACTTGGTTTTAACACTGAGAACCAACCCAACGCTGCTCCTTGCAGGTTTTCTGTGAGTAATCGGTAGAATCCTGCATCTTGCTCTGATGGTGGTAGGTAAATTTTGTCTGTCACCAGTTGGAATGACTTCAAGAATGTCGCGGGATCAGAATCGCCACGATACTGTTGGAATTTTAACTTCCCTATTTGTTGAATTTTGACCGTTGATATCCTTGGGGTAAACGGCGTACTACACGTTTGCTCAATGATGCGGTGTAGCTCTAGAGCTGAGTTCATCGTGCGGTGGATTTGTGTCCTCATTTTGTTGTAGTCTTCCTGGGTCTTTCGCATCTTGTAGCGGCTCAAGAAGCTCGCTTCCGAGTCTGCCTTGTTGTGTGTGCTCTGCGTCTTTCAGTGCTTATTGTTGCCTCCTAGATAGGGTGCATACCAGCTCCTCGTTGGACCGCTTTATGTCCTCCAATCGATCTTAGTGCTGCTTGCTTTGCTTTTCCATTTGTTCTGCGAAGATCCTGTTTCTTTGTTATCTCGGACGCACTTGTTCCGTCAGTTGTGCCACGAGTGCACGGAGCTCCAAATCATTCGAATCAGACGAGGCTGATATTCTGTCCATGTTTCCAGAGTGCGGCGACTACTGCTCTGTGCTATCTGAATCTGTCAACTCTCTGCGACCAGAGTCGTCGATTTGAATGTTTTCGGGTTGTACTAGTGGTACTCCTCTTCTAGTTCCAGCCATTGCGTAACACGATATTTTTTTTCTGGAAGAAAGCTATTCGGCCTCACGGTGGGCGCCAAATTGTTTATGCTGAAAACAAGTGTTTATTAGAAAGTAAATATGTCACTTCTTTGCCAAAGCTGAGCTCGATTTCCAAAAAAATCTTCCGCTACATTTCAC
>JAKUCM010000456.1:0-79754 GCA_023374145.1 Lepidium sativum
CAAAACAGAAGGATATCATTCAAAGTTAAACTTACAATAAATGAATACTAAACCTGCATAGAAGGAAAACTAAATCGACAATGAAGATGAACACAAACCTACAAAACAAATGTGTTCAAAATTCCAAACGAGAAATATAAAATAAACCTACAATGAAGGCTTTAAAAACTTACAACAAAGAAATATTAAACTGACAAAGCACGCAAAAGAAACCTACATAGCAACAAAATTTAATCCAGAAAGTAGAACTTGTAAACCTACAATGGCTAAGATATAATCCTACAAAACTGAAGGATATCTTGCAAAGTAAACCTACAATAAATGAATAACAAACCTGCATAGAAAGAATACTAAATCGACAATGAAGACAAACACAAACGTACAAAACGAATGTGTTCAAAGTTCTAGACGAGAAATATAAAATAAACCTACAACGAAGGCTTTAAAAACCTACAACAAATAAATATTAAACCGACAAAGCACGCAGAAGAAATCTACATAGCAACAAAATTAAGTGTAGAAGTAAAACTTGTAAACCTACAATTCTATTATCATATTGCTTGAACGCTACGGTGGGAGCAATTCTCCTCTGACGTTTCAGCAAAGTTTACCAGCCAACCACTCCAACATCTCAAAATTGGTTATATCGTTGATTTTCTTACCACCAAACAGAACAAAGTTTGAGTCATTTTCTTTCAGCTGCTGCTCTGCTACTCCCAAATATAGTATAAGAGAATATATGTGGAATTAATAAATTTTAGTTGAGTCTTTGTAGAAAACAATGACGTATGAGATATATAATGTTGCCAAAGTGGTAAATTAACATAGAACTTATACCTCGTTTTCCATTGTTCGGCAACTAAGCGTCGAAGAATACCAGCTCCAACAATCTAAGAAATCGTTTGTCTCTGTTGAAACATGAGTCTGAACCGTTACATCATCAATGGTATCACCTTCATACAAAAACATATAAAAAAAAAAAAAAAAAAAAAAAAAAAAAAAAAAAAAAAAAAAAAAAAAAAAAAAAAAAAAAAAAAAAAAAAAAAAAAAAAAGATGATAAATGGATAGCACTACATATTGTGTGGCACTTGAACTCTATATCCTTCAAACGATAATACATGTGAACTTACTCAAAATATGAAACTACCCACTATTGACTGATCCATCCCATTCTTAAAGCATTAATTTAAGATCTAATTCACTCCTAAAAATTAAGGTTTGTGGAATCAGCTCAATATAAGGTGAATCTACTCAAAATCCATACAAATCTCAAAGGCTACATATAATTCAAGTGGAACACATATTATATAAACAAAATTAAGTGAAACATATCAAAATTCTTTACGAAAGAAAGAAAAAAAAATCTGCATAAGTATTTTCGCAAGTCTCACCGATAAGGACATGAGAAACTAGAAGAAGTTAAAACTTGGCCACTTTTCAAGCACAATTCATGAATAGTAGGGGGAAATCAAGCCTCATAAGTATGGGGAAATTAGGAAATCAAACCTCATACACTTTTCAAGCGCAATTCATGAACTCTCAAACGTTGAACACCACAAAGACCTTGAAGAAGGATCTTCAAGAGCTTCAACATGCTACAAAATTGAGAAGAACTTAAATCAAATTCTAAAATTTTCAACCTAGGTTTTTGATATGGATGTCAGTTTAAAGATAGAAAATCCAGTCTAGAACCTTCCTTACAAAGATTGAAAACTGGTAGTTAACAACCTAGAAGATAACCACAAAGATATAGAAGGATCACCTTGAAGGATTGAGAACCTATGAAGTTCGTTAATGGCGTAAAAGATTAATAGAGGGAGAAGAGTGATGAGAATAAAGATAAAGTCTGATTCAAATTGATTACTTCTCTGCATAATGCAGAACATATAAAACGTATGTTTACAATACTTAAACCGATAAGATTGAAATAGATAGTAAACCAGCTAAACCAAATATGTCTTAAAGTAAACCAACGTAAAGCAACGTAAAGCAACAGAGTATCTGTATACTCCCTTCTTCAGACGAGACTTGTCCTCAAGGATCAAAGGTGGGAAACTTGGCTGCAAAGTCCTGATAAAACTCCCAAGTAGGCTGATTAGGAGGATAACCTTTCCACTGAACCAAGATTTTCGTAGCTGCGGTGTTGCGCCGCCGCACCACCTTCTTGGCCAAAATAGCCTCAGGTTCTTTGGAATTGCCTAGATCAGACCAGTATTGTGGTGTGGCCGTAGGAGTCTGAGTGGGATTAAGAAAAAGTTTCAATTGACTTACATGAAAAACATCATGTATTGCAGCAGTGGAAGGAAGCTCCAGCTTGTAAGCCACAGTACCAACCTTATCGACGACACGGAAAGGACCATAATACCTTGGTGAGAGCTTATGAGGCAGGTGGGTTTGCTTGAGGGAGTGTTGTCTATACGATTGTAGCTTAAGGTACACATAACCCCCGATAGCAAACACACGATCAGAATGCTTTATATCAGCATGTTGTTTCATCCTATTTTGAGCTCTTTGGAGGTGAAATTTCAGCATAGAAATGATGGTTTCTCTGACCTGCATATTTCTGTCAACCACTTGAGAAAAACTTTCACCTGGCAAGTATGGTAGGTGAGTGGGAGGTGGTTGACCATAAACAACTTCAGAAGGTGTTATATGAATAGCAGAATGATATGTTGTATTGTACCACCACTCGGCCAAAGGCAACCATTTACTCCAAGTATGAGGAGCATCAGCAGTCATGCACCGCAAGTATGTCTCAAGGGTTTTGTTGGTTACCTCAGTTTGACCATCGATCTGAGGGTGATAAGCAGTAGAGTGTTTCAGTTCAACTCCTTGTACTCGAAAGAGCTCTTTCCAAATGTCGCTTAGAAATGTGGGATCACGGTCACTGATTATGTCTCGAGGTAAGCCATGTAGTTTGAAGACATTGTCGAGATAAAGCTGTGCGACATCGAGAGCTGTGTAAGGATGAGCCAAGGCAAGAAAATGGGCGTTTTTGCTCAGCCGATCAATCACCACCAAAATACAATGCTTCCCAGCAGATTGTGGCAGACCTTCAATAAAATCTAAAGATATAGACTCCCAAATTCCATCAGGTATGGGAAGGGGTTGTAGAAGGCCAGGTTTTGCTGCTCGATCATATTTGTTCACCTGACACACATTGCAGTGTCGCACATAGTTCTGAATCTCCACACGCATTTGAGGCCAATAAAACAAACTCTTAACTCGGTGGATTGTGGTGTCACGTCCAGAGTGGCCGCCAATGGCTGAATTATGGAGCCAATTCATGATCTGCAGCTTGATATCTTTATCGTTTCCAACCACCAACTTTCCTTTACGCCTCAATTCTCCATCGGAGTAAGAAAAGTGAGGATGTGAAGCAGCATCAGTTCGTAACTCAGAAATTAATTTCTGCAGATGAGAATCAATTTCCCACAATAATTTGAGAGAGTCATAGAACCCATTGTGTGATTGTGAGAGCACAATATGTAACAAATGTGGACCAGATACGGGTGAGAGGGCGTCTGCAGCATGATTCTCTTTGCCTTGCCTATACTGAATTTCATACTTATATCCCATCAACTTTGAGAGCCATAGATGCTGGAAAGGTGTTGTTAATTTCTGTTCAGTTAAAAACTTGAGGCTGCGTTGATCTGTCTTGATAATGAACGGGCCGTGAGATAGATAAGCTCCCCAAGCTTGTACAGCATAAACAACAGCTAGTAATTCCTTCTCATAAACTGACAAAGCTTGATGTTTAGGACCAAGTGCTCTGCTAATGTAGCAAATTGGGTGATTGTCTTGCATCAAAACTGCTCCTATTCCGCCATTAGAAGCATATGTCTCAACTACAAATGTCTTCTTGAAGTCTGGTAAAGCAAGTATTGGTGCAGTTGTTAAGGCATTCTTGAGGCTACCAAAAGCAATTGCAGCCTCGTCGTTCCAACTGAACCCAGTCTTGCGTAAGAGACACGATAAAGGTTTAGCAATTATACTATACCCTTTAATGAATCTCTTGTAGTAATTTGCCAGACCAAGAAAGCTTCTTAATTGCTTCTGTGTGGCAGGTACGGGCCAATCAGATATGGCTTGGGTCTTTTTCGGATCAGTATCTACTCCTGCAGCAGAAATGAAGTGTCCTAAATACTCAACCATAGTAGCACCAAAAGTACATTTGGATGCTTTAATGTACAATTGTTGTCGTCGCAAAATCCTTAAGACTGCCTCAAGGTGTTGTAAGTGTGAACTCCAATCTTAACTGTGGATGAGTATATCATCGAAGAACACCAAAACAAACTTGCGAGCTACCGCCTGAAAGATGTAATTCATCAAGCTCTGGAAAGTACACGGGGCGTTTGTCAACCCAAACGGCATTACCAAATACTCAAAGTGCCCTGAGTGTGTTTTGAAAGCAGTTTTATAGACATCCTCTGGACTCATACGCAATTGATGAAAACCAGACCTTAAATCTAGCTTTGAGAAGTACTTCGCACCCCCCAACTCATCCAGCAAATCTTCAAGGAGAGGGATAGGATACTTATCCTTAATGGTGTGTTTATTTAACCCCCTATAATCGACACAAAGCCTCCAAAAACCATCTTTCTTTTTGACTAAAACCACTGGAGACGCATAAGGACTGGTAGAACGTTGTATTATGCCTTGTGTCAACATTTCTTGAATTTGTGTGTCAATCACATCCTTCTGAATGGTTGAGTAACGGTAAGGGCGTAGATTGATAGGATTAGCGCCTGTTTCTACAGGAATTCTGTGATTAAACCCTTCTCTGAAAGGTGGTAGTGTGGAGGGTTCCACAAAAATGTCTTCATAGTCATGTAGTAACCTTTGGAGAGATGAATCTTGTGGCTGCTCAGATTCGTTAGTGTTGAGATGCGATATTAGAGCTGCCGATTCCTCTGTAAGTTGACCGGACAGAGCAAAGCATGTTGCTGGCACATGGATTAGCACAATGGGATTATCTTGGAGGAGCAATCTGTTAAGACTAGCCCCTTTTATTGCTTTATCTCCTGGAGCTAACATTCCACGCAAAACATGCTTGACCCCTTGCACACAAAATTCCATTCGTAACTCATTAGAAAGTGTGTATCCTTGAGTTTTCCAAGTGAATTCGCTGCATTTATATTTCGTAATCAGAGGACCATTAGCTGACTCGACCTTCATTGGTCTGATAGGTTCCAATACACAACCGAGTTCACAAGCCACATCATAATCCAGAAAATTGTGGGTACTTCCTGGATCGATAAGGATCTGGAGTTTCCTCTTGCAATGTTCTCATGTTACTCTCATACAATTGTAATTGTTATTCCCATTTAGTGCATTAAGAGAAATGACTGGATTGCTCTCAGTGGTAACAAGCTCTGACTCTGATTGTTTCATATCCTCACTCACAACCAAATCTTCATCCTCTAAGCCTCCCTCTGCAGCATCCATAAGGTAGACGTGAGAACGTCGATGTTTAGCTTGATGACCTGGAGTAAATACCTCATCGTAGTACATACATAGACCTTTTGCTTTGCGCTCTTGCATTTCAAGGAAAGGGATTTTATGGGTAGGTTTATCTGGTTGTTTTGGAATAAAAGAAGGTTTGGTGAAATTTGGTCTAGTGGTGTCAGGTGTAGGTAATATGGCAGTGTTTTGTGGTCTATTTGAAGATTGGTAGTTTGGCTTAAAGGTAGGACTGAAGGGAGCTCGGCTAGGTTTATGAGTGGATTGGTTTATGTAGGTTTCATGTGATCTAGCCAACCGGGCGGCTTCAGCAACATTAGGTAATGGAAACTGTCGAACATGGCAAGATAAGAGAGGGTTTAAGTTGGTTAAAAATATGCTGAGAGCGTAATCAGGGGGCAGTGATAGGTGTGTCAATGCGCACTCAAAGTTATCCCAATAAACATCCACAGAGTCATTTTCCATTCACAAGCTGATGAGCTCGGATAAGGCATCGCGTGGAGGGCCACCAAACCTAGCTGTAATGGCGATCACATACTCAATCCAGGAGGGGAAATTTCCGTACCTCGTTGACATGAAATTTTGGTGCCACTGTCGAGCCTTACCCGTCAAATGGACCATAGCAAGACAAACCTTGCTACCATCTTCTGTACCATCCAGAGTGAAAAATTGCTCACTCAAATATATCCAGTCAAGAACATCAGAAGCATCAAACATAGGGAATCCGACCTTGGTCATTCGAGTTAACATCCCATTTTCCACAGATTGGTTTCTGTTGTACCTTGCGTTTGGAGACCCATAATCTTGGCAAGCTTGATCGGGCAGATTCGGAGGAATATTTGTGTGTGGGTCTGCAGTGTAGATCGCCGAAGAAGAAGAAGAAGCTTGCATCAGGGGTTGTTTCTAAGGATTTGGTGATGGTATCTGGATGTTTGAAATCAGATTTCGCAAATCCATGAAGCGTTCATTCATCTCGTTCCGCAACGTCTCTGTTGATTCGCTTTGTTTTGATTTGAGTTCTTCTACTTGCTTGTTGAGCTCTAGCAAAGACTGTCCACGAGTTTCTACCATTTCAGATCCGAGGAGTATTTGCTCTGATACCAGTGATATGGATGTCAGTTTAAAGATAGAAAATCCAGTCTAGAACCTTCCTTACAAAGATTGAAAACTGGTAGTTAACAACCTAGAAGATAACCACAAAGATATAGAAGGATCACCTTGAAGGATTGAGAACCTATGAAGTTCGTTAATGGCGTAAAAGATTAATAGAGGGAGAAGAGTGATGAGAATAAAGATAAAGTCTGATTCAAATTGATTACTTCTCTGCATAATGCAGAACATATAAAACGTATGTTTACAATACTTAAACCGATAAGATTGAAATAGATAGTAAACCAGCTAAACCAAATATGTCTTAAAGTAAACCAACGTAAAGCAACGTAAAGCAACGTATCTGTATCAGTTTTTCAGTTAAGCATCAAAACAAAAACAGCTCCATAAACTCGACAATCCAAGTTTTAAAATTCTCTGACCTGCGTCTCGTTGATTCCTTGAACCACACACTTCGTTATATTGTTTTCTTCAATCTATTTCTATTTAAAACCCTCTGCATAAACTCATAAGCATTAAATTATCATAAACAAATCCTCAATTGAACCAAAGAGAAACGGTGCACATAACACCACAAATTGAGTAAGAAGACATAGATTTGAGATCGAGATAACACGGATTGAGTGAATCTTAGATCACAAAAATTTCAGATCCAAATTTTTAATAAATTTTAAGACTATTTTACAAATTAGATAAAAAAAATACAAAGATCAAAGATTTCGATCGATTATATGATAAAATAATGATTGACAAAAAATCAGAAACTTATAATCAAAATCGTAAATTCGAGTCCAAAAATCGCATAAGAGAAGAAGTTGCATCGAAAACTAGGGAGGAAGGAGAAAGAAACAAAAATGGCATAGGGATAAAATCGACAATTTTGGAAAAATTGCAGTTATGGTAAGGGGTAGATTTAAAAGGATAGTTTTGAAAGAGGGTAAAGAATAAGAGTTAGATATGGTATTTTCTCTACAATTGTTCCATGAATTTATCTAAAATAAAACATACTTAAATATAATTTGATAACTACCACAATACTAAAAGTGATTTAACACTAAATTTTCTTTTTATTTCTAACCACAATACTATATATTAGGATGCTACCAGCGCAGTTTGTGTGGGATAAATTAAGTTGAAACAATATTAGAAGAACCAATCATTTAGTTGTAAATACGTTTAAAGCAATTTTTCAATTTAGTAATAGAAGATCAATTATTCAACAAAATAAAAACCCTACAGAACTGCAGTAGATACTAACAGAAACAGAAAGTGTTTATGCTTTCATCGGACACACTTATATCTTCCATACTTCGATTCGAACGTTATCTAATTTCCTTCACCATCACCTTCAGAGTCTTCTTCACTTGAATTTTAAAATAAAAAACAAAAACAATAAGGTAAGTAAAATTTATAGAACTACTAATCTGTGAAAAGAACAGAGTTGCATATTGCAGAAATCTTCTCAAGAACATGTCGATAGTTGACATTAGCTGAAGATGAGCTTCATTTCTTTGTTTCACGTCTACCATAAGGCTTCTGGATTTTCGCAACCAGAGGGTCATCAACATTGTGACGTTGATCATTAAGAAGTTTCCATATCATACTAGGGTATGTTAGCGTTACATCAGACCCAAGTTTCTTACTCACAAGAAATCAGATGTCTAAACATAATAAGACCAAGATTGAATTTCTTGTTGGCTATGATCTGATAGCACAAAGTACAACGCTTTGGATGGGCATAAGCTTCGTTGAGTGTAGGAAACCAGTTCTTACAATAAAACTTGTATAACTCTATGTGCTCTTTAGGGAAATCTGAAGCTAATGTTACTAAAACTTGATTTCTTAGCCCTAGTTAATAATACAGTCATATCCCTAATAGATTCAAAATCTTCAATTATTTCACTATCATTGAAATCTGGTAGACCAAACAGCTCATTGATCTTTTTCCCAGAAATCTCATACATATGGTCTCTTACAAACACACACAGAGAGGTTGAATCAAGAGGCATAACTGGTAAGTTAGCCGAGAACTCCTTAACAACATAGGAATCAATTTTTCCAGACAAAGTGACAGTAGGCGTCAAACGATGAAGATGAAATAGGAATCCAAGATTCAACAGACCCTATGTTTGTAGACGAAATTAAATTCTCGGGAATCATTTTTTTGGTAAGAAGTACCTTATATTTTTCCTCAGCAGCAGCGGACACAAATCTTTCAGTGTTATAAGATAATTCCGATGAAGATGAAATCTGTTTAGATTTTTGGCTCTTTAAACATTGTTGTTTATCACTCGATTTACAACGTCGCTTAAGAAAATGTGAGGCTATTGTATCTCCTACGGCATCATCAGGTTGTAAAATATCGCAATTTTCTTCTCTCAGATCCTCATAACCACTAGACTCAGAGCCAATTAATCTCGCAGATAAAGAGCGAGCACATTATTTTCCATTGGAATTGGTTCATCGTTTGTCGGAATTTTAGACATCGAAGTTCCTGGATTTTTAATAGGTATTGATCAATGGGAAATGGTAACATCAGTCTGTATGTTGCCAACGATGGTTGAATTCGAAGACGGCCGCTTCGCAGTTTTCGACTTTTTCTTTGAACCAAATCGAACCCTAACCATTGTTTCTCTCTTGTTTTTTTTTTTAATTTTTTTCCTAAAAACTGTGTATAATAAGTAAAGAGAAGCTTAAAGGGTCTATGAATTGATTAGCAAAGAGAAAAAGTGAATTAAATGGATACTGATACACGCCAATTTCCCATGTTTCTTCGTAAAACGTAAATGTACCTTTTTATACAGACTTTAATAGATTGTATACATCTTTTACTTTGATCAAACAAATCATAGACCCTATAAACCCTAAAAAAGCAAATACATTATAATTCAACATTAGGTCCTCTAATTTTTTCTGATTCACAAAATGGTCATTATTAATTAAAACTATCAACTTCTATTCATGTAATTATTCTACATTTATTTTGTACATAGTATTCCCGAATATACTTAAAAAGATCTAAAAATATAATGATAGTATATCAAAAGAGTCGTCTTCGTGTTTGCTTCGTATTTTAGATCATTCAAAACATCAATATTAGATTGAAGAGTGATATTAGATCATTTGATAACAGTAAAGAAATATGAAGAAACAATTGTTTTTTTCTTACTTTCATTTTAATAATTGATTGTATTCATCGTTTTATTTTATTTATGATACACAAGTTGGCTTCTTTTGGAAAAAAGAAAATTAGATGAAAGAATAATAGTTTTTTTATTTCATAAACTAAAATAAATTAATTTTCTTAATTGTGTACAACATGTAATTACTCTACTATGTTGCACGAATTATTTTTAATTAATTTAATACTTATAGTTTTCATTATCAAAAATTAATGAAATCATAAAAAGATGAAATACTTAAAGTTTTCAATAATGTCTTCTACGATGCTAATACAAAAAAATTGATTACTTTGTTGAGAAAAAAATCACATATGGTCTCTTATGTAATCGTAAGAGTTGATGATGTTGTATAATATTATATTATTGGTAGCATATTTGTAATCAGACGTATGAATTATATAATATGTGGTATTATTATTTCAAATAAATATGTTAGTTTTATAAGTAGGGGTATGTAAAGTTAATAAATATATAAGGATTATGTTTGTAAAAATGTCAAAATTAAAGACATAGTGTATGTTGTTTGGGTTTGAAATCATTTTATACTATAAAATTTACCAAATTATTTATATAATTGTTAGATGGTAATTTTAAAATTTGAAATTGTTATTACTTTTTTAATAAGCAACATATATATATAGCTCTTATTTATAAATAAAATCTTATAAACATTATAGCAAAACATTAAAATTAAATCTATATACTTAATTTGTTGCTAAAATTATAGATGAATATATTGGGCCTGCAACATTAAATATAGTCTATATATGTATATATTTCTTAAACACCATCCCATAAATAAGTAGATATGGGCCTTTCTAATTGCCCATTTGTTTGTTAATTTTATTAGAATTCACAAAGCTTAATTGATTAAACTGTATGTCTAACTTAAATTGAATCCATTAAAAAAAGGCTCATATGTTAAACCCGAAAAAATAAGAAGCTTGATTTTGACCATCTTTTGAGCTGAAATTAAGATGGCTCAAAACATGAAGACAACTTCCATTAATCGATAAAAAATTTTTTTGAAAAAAACTCATCCACTTCGGCATCTGAAACACAAAATTCAGATAGATGCGTTAAACCATAATAAATTATCAACAATCGATATCCTTCCTCGAAGATCATGAGGCCGATGGAGGTGTTTTTATGTTGCATATCTCGTAAATAAGCTTTAATCGGTATTTCCTTGTCTAGTATCTGTATATTTTTTCTCATCTTTGAGAACAAAAGATTTTGCTGGGTACTGGTTTCTTCTCAGTTTTGTTAACTCAAGGTTCATGATTTTGTTATATGAAAAGACTGATCCTGCATCAAGCTTCATTATGTATCTTTTCTATTCTTTTATAGTTGAGCAAATAAGCAACTTATATTGATAAAAGACTAAACAAAGCTGTAGCAGAGGATAAACAAAAGAAGTTTTGAAACAAATAGAAAATTAGTCAAAGCATATTTAACTACAAATACTGGAATAGTGAAATAACTAATGAATATTTTGGAAAACTTCTTTGTAAACAACATTCATAGTTTTACTTTGTTGTTTCCCATGCTTATCTGTGATCAAAACCTTCATTCCACACTTTTTATTAATCCTTGACATTGCAACATATAGCTGACCATGTGAGAAAAATGGTTTAGGTAAAAAGAGACATACATGTTTAAGAGTTTTTCCTTGAAATTTGTTGATAGTGATTGCAAACGAAACTGAGATAGGGAACTGTCTCCTCCTCATTCTGAATTGAATTTTTGAATCAGAAGGTGATATCAACATACATGCAATGTACACTTTGTCACCAATCTTTGTTCTTGTTAAAATTTTTGCTTCCAATACGTGATCAACCATATTTGTGATTTGTAATCTAGTATCATTGCATAAACCAGCATCCGGATCAATATTCCTTAGCAGCATAATAGGATAACAAACTTTGAGACGTAGAGACTGATTTGGTAGCCTTGATGCTTTGACATTATTTAGAAAATCTAGGGTATAAACAGGATTGCTCATAGCTTTGTGATCAGTTGGGTATATACTATCAGAACTCAAATATAATTTTTCCTCACCTGAAAACATTAGAAGTCAGTACAAAATTAGCTACATGAACAAAAAAAACATAGTCAAGTATTAATGTAAAACACCACTTTCAAAGTTATCGAACTAACCACTCAGTTTTTCTAACAAAAGCTCGTTGATGGTGTTAACATCATCATTCTTTGGACACAAAATGGCCCTTTCTTCAAACCATTTACCACACTTATTTTGAAGATCTCCATTACCATAAACAACTTCTATAATATAGTGGATTGGATTAGAAACATTAGTGATAAGAAGGTCTTCAGAAATGTCAATCTCAGCAATTCCATCATTTGGCATTGTGAACTGTCCCTCACCTAGTGCAAGTAACCAATTAGAGAAGGACTATATCTCTTCATTTTCCTCTTCACGGATATCAACAAGTAGCCTCATGTTATTTGTTAGTTTCATAACTCTACAATGTTCCCATAGATAAGATGAATTAATTGCTGACATAATGGTTTGTTGCTTCCCTACACCTGTTATAACAGGTAATATCTGTCTAAAATCACCACCAAAAACAACAACTTTGCCACCAAATAGTTTACTCTCCAGATGTTGAATGATATCTCTTAGACTTCTATCAAGAGCTTCAAAACAATACTTATTCGTCATAGGTGATTCATCCCAAATAATTAGTTTAGTTTCCCCAACCATATCACCTACATATGATCCTCGAGTTATAGAACATATACTACACTCATCCACATTTATGGGAATACCGAACCTAAAATGTGCAGTTCTCCCTCCCTCTAGCAAAAGTGTCGCAATACCACTTGAAGAAACATTCAAAACTATATGACCCCTACATCTATTTGCAGCGGATAATAATTTGTACATAATTGTTTTACCTGTACCACCAAACCGATAAACAAAAAAAATTCCACCGTTATCGTTTTCAACACAATCTAAAATTTGATCAAAAATTTTCTTTTGTTCCTCTGTTGCTTAGAAAACCATTCATCTATATATCTTTGAAGCGCGAGTTTGTCGTAATTCTGCTCATCAAAAGTTAGTTGATTGGTGGGACCAGAACATTCACCAGTAATTTGTGGCATTGTTTCATAACTTTGCAGTGAAGAACTATAGGTAGCCAGAAGTTTATCTATTTCTTTGAGTGTGTATAATTTTATGTCTTCTTCACTGAGATTTATATCTTGAGAAAGAAAACATAAATAGTTAGGATATGATGTAGAAAAAAAATCAAGTAAACCACAATTATAATTAGAAAAGGATACATGGAATACCCAAATCTTTTTTAATCTTCGATTTTCTTTGGAACATAATTTATTCTGCCTATAGCAAAACCTTGAGTTTTCCTAATTTTAAATATCTTCTTTTTAGCGTCCCAAGTCTACTTAATGGGTATCTCCTCATATAAGAGAAGTCTAGCCTTTGGATCTTTCTTATTTAAAAAAAATCAAGCCATAAATTGAGTAATACCCTCGTCATATTTGTCAATAACAACATCAACTGTTTCATCCTCCTTGTAATACACCGATTGTTTTCCTTCCTCATGGAAAAATAACTTAACAACAGGAGTAGATCGGTAGTGAATATCATATTTATATATTATCCACGTAGCTTCACAAGCTGAAACATACATGATAATAGCAATAGTGTTTTTAATTAACTAAACATAGCTCACAAATCAATAATACTAATTTACGGAAAAACATAATGTATGTACAAACATGCAATCAAACCACTCTTTGATTTCATTCATGTTACTTAAATCTTCCGTTTGAATCTGATTAGTAGGCTCAACAACAATCGTGACCCGATCATGTCCTTTTGTGACGTACTTGAACAAATATTTGCATGCACCTGACTAATTACACCACTCAACATTAATATGAGCCTGATACCTAAGCAATAACTTCTTGTTGTAGGGAATAACATGTCTGTTATCATATTTTATACTATTCTTCTCGATAAATCTTCATATATCCCTTCTACAGTATGCTGGATAACCTTCCTTATCCAACATAGTTGCATCAGAGTGTGGTTTTGGGTAGTATTTGGAACATTTATTGTCAACCATACATGGTGATTTCGGATTTGCACGTCCACGCGGTCCATGAATCATGTAATCTTTAACAACATCATATAATTCAGAGTATTTAGCTTTATCTGGTATCTCAACTGAAACAATCTTGTCAACTTGGTTCGAAGTAAAAATTTTATGACCAGGGGCCATAAACAATAGAATATGAGCATGTGAAAGTCCTCTCTTTTTAAATTCTACCGTGTACATAGCTGCAATCATGAAATCCAAGTTTTTAAAACACTATGTAAGGTGCAAAAATCATATAACATATTTTAGATGATTGCAAAATATTTAAGTTTACCTGAAATGGTTTTCCCAAATATATGTTGCTTTGTCAAGTCATCCAATAGATGATCCAACTTAATCTTAAACATCTTATAATGTCGGGTCTATCATCAGGTTTTAGATTATGTTCCTCTATAGATCTTAGAATTTCTGGCCAATTAGGATTACATGTGAATGTTATATATAGATCGGGGTAACCAAAAATTTTGCATGTTGCCATTGCATCCAGATAACTTGAATGCATATATCGTGTACCTCCAGTAAAGGACTTTGGTATAGTAACACTTTTTCCATGATTACTCAAATCATTGCTCCCTATTATTTTTGCTTCTTTAACCTTTTCAATACTAGTACTCCTCAAACTTTTATGGTTTTTTTAACATATCTGAGTCTGTTGGATTCAATCATTGTGTAACCGTCCACAACAAATTGTTGCAACAAACGTTTTCACCTTAATAGAATATGGTTTTCCTGTAACCGGAACGCAAACCACTGCCGTATACTTATATTTTGATTCTCTTCTCACCCTTATTAGTTGTTCTCTGTTTTTTTTATACCAACTCTAAAACCATTTGTTCCACTTGGGAAAACAACTGGATACTGCAAAGGAAGATATGCAGCATGTAGTTTATCAATTCTCTTTAACTTTCCATAAATCTATTCAATAATAATGTCACGCTTATCCATGTTTTCTTTGAAATCCCCAGGAATCAAGGCAGCACATTCAGGAGTAGGTTCACAATATATCATACCATCTTTCTTATGGTTATATATAATCCTCCTCTGTAAACCAGAGCTTTCTCCCATATCAAATTTGTCTCTGGCACATCGAAAAGATTTCACATAAGGATTTATGTCATCTAAAAGTTTGATAATACACTCAATGATCTCTTTCTTAAATTTCGATATTTCCTTCCCATTATGTTTCTAGACTCCTTTGCTGAGATAATATATAACAAATGATGTTCATGCCCCATAAGAATGCAAAGGTATATAATCAAACGAGAATTAATGCACACAAAACACACCTCATTATCTCAAGTATATTATGGATCTCATTCTCAGTGTAAACTATGTACAGCTGATGAAACTTTGCATAATAATCAAGTTTTAGGTTTTAAAGAACCCATCAGATGGTAGTTTTTCCCTTGCAACGTAAACATTTTAGGGCCACGTCCATTAGGCAATGATCGGTCTACTTTACCTCCAATAAAAGTAAATGCAAACATGTATGCTCTAATGTTTTCTCTAAAATGTCTAGAGATTTCATCATCATTTGTTAGTAAAACCCACAATAATTCTGGAGAATCCTTTAGTAATGGCAAGCGAACCTTTCCTTGCATACAACAACCACTGTATACTGGATTTCGAGATCTTTTCTTTTGTTAAGTCGTTGTGCATACCAAAACATAGCCCCACAATAATCACAACTAAATACTGGATCACCATCATCAATATAACATGTGTCAATGAAAATATCAATCGAAACACATATGATTTTTTGTTTCTGTAGAATTTGTTAATTATAAGAAATAAAAATGTTAATATGTAAACCTTTCTTTGTAGGTATTCTCTTATGCTTTTTTTTTCTTCTGAAAGAAGACCGTTGATTTTGGGTGTGATTATTTTATGTTTGTTGTCCAAATTTTGTCTTAACCTTTCCTCAATCTCTAGTAGTATTTGTAGTCTCAACACCACATCTCCATTAGTATCTTGGTTAACGTCATCTTCTTCGATATTGGATACAGAGAGAGAAGACTCAATATCTGAATTAGTTTCTTGGGAGGAACAATCATATTCCCTGTCTTCAAACTATAATTTGTATCTCATATTATAAAAACATACAATATTTTTCAAAATAAAATGAATAAGATAACTTCGTTTCTAAATTGATTATGTAAGTTAATTAATTTGTACTATATGTATCACCTGTTTCAGGAACCTCATTATCACATTCATCGGACTCATTTGCGTGTTATCAAAGTTGGATTGTTTAAAAAAAACTATGCTGGCTTACCGATAGTCAGATAAATAACTTCAGTCTTTTAGCATGATCTGCAAATGTTGATAAATAAAACCTGGTGATTAACAATTTACTGTTACTAGGAAAAGAATAACATGTATTAACAAATATGCAGTATGTTAAAGTAAAAATTCAAAACCTTACTCAAACTCTTATTAATCCAAGATTAGTAACTGTGAAAATCAACAAACATAAAACAGTAGTATAGGTTGATGCCTTTGCCTCAGAACAAACTCAAATTACAGTTTTCTTAAAATTCAAATATTTGAATTTAAAACAGGAAGTAGTGGAGATCCTAGTTTATAACATTTTTACAATACACATAAATTGTTTTGTACTATCGTTTTGTGTCAAACAAAGGACTTTAACTAACAAAATAAATATATAATAAAAAATTGACAATTTTTGTATTAAATAAAACTACGATAGTGTGTGACTTCTATTATTAGTTAGTAATTATGATTTTTAAATATTATTATTGCAACTACATAAATAACGCAACTGTATCTATAACTTTAAACGTGGGTTAAAAAAAGGAACTTAAATGGTAGTGAACAAATTACCGCCTACGCCTCATTTAACTGACCAAATAATGGGTTCTTCTTATTTATGTTGTTACTTCCCTTGATTCTGCTTTATATCTTAAAAGATGATGTCAAAAATACATAAGGCTACACATAAAACACCACAAATTTTTTCATTATCAAAGGATTACTTATTAAAATAGTGGATTTGTGTGCTGCTTTGTTAATATTTAACATTTTGCCATTGCGCTGTGTTTGCAAGATTTTCGGGAAAATATGTGATGACAATGAAGTTCTCTGGAAAGTTTCTATTGAGGATGTCCAATTCAAACCAGATAAGGACGACAATAGGGTATTTTATCAAATATACAATCATTTGAGAGTGGAAAGAAATCCAAAAACCTTGTATCGAATAGGAATTCTCCAATATTTTGTAGACAATAGGCCTCAAATTTTTGAAGGAAGTTGCTGACGCCAAATGTCGTGACGCTCAATATGTCTACAAACCATTCTTATCTGCTTAGGTGGTGAGTTGAAGAGAATATGTTTTGATATTATGAAATCATTTCTGATTCCAATGATATTTGAAACCTTAAAAGAGCTTTGCAAATTCAGTTGGCGAATCAACATACAACTATTTCCGAGAACCTACTTGGTTAGAAGAGAGTTGCACAAAAATTACGTCAAGTAGACATGTGACTGCAACAGACAGACCAAGAAATTCCTTTCACTTGATAATATTTAGCATAGACTATGAAATCAAACATGGATTTTGTGGGTATTACTTGATGTAGACGTCATGTATTGTTGTTTTTAAATTTGTAAAAAAAAAATTTGTACCATTCACTATAAACTATCTTGTTTGGTTATTAAATTATAACAAATTATCTCTTTAGAAATCGTGTTTAAATAGTAACATTGTAATAAAAATAACATGTTTTAGTGTATCTAATAGTTATGGAGATCGATGCAACAACATTATGAAACAAGTTAACTTATGATATAACAAAGAAAGTAGTTAAACTAACAAATTGTTCAAACGATCAAAGACACAAACACGACAACATAACACTTTAAATCAACGAAACAAATCAATGTTTAATTTTTCAAAATGTGGATAAAATCATACTCCATGGTTATAAGTACAACCTCAACCGCAAACTATAACAATTTTGTTAGTTAAGAATGAACAAATTACCAAACCAATAACTTTTGTTAAAATTAAAAAATTTAAGTTAACTTAATTAAACGTAGAATTGTACAAGAGACAACCAAACTTAACATAATGAAAAAAGTTAAATTACAATATAACAAAGTAAGTAGTTAACTAACAAACTTAAAACGATAAAGGACACAAATACGACAACAAAACACTTTTTGTCTACTTCATTTTATCAGAGTTCTCCTTTTTAACCTTCTTGGGATCGAACTTGTGTCTCTTATTTTTTGTGTTGCCTTTCAGCTCAGTCATTGTTATGCTGCCAAGATCACTCCTATCAACATCATCAACATTTTTTTGATTTAACTTTATGTCTTCATCGACAATACATGTTTTATTGTTAGTGTTGTCTTTGGTAGATGATTCCTTGTCAGCAACTATCATATATAGTTGTTTACAATTAGAGATTAGCGTTGTTGAGGTAAAGTTTGCAGAGTCAGAGATGTCACCCCTGTTTGTAAGCATCAAGACTTGCTGTGAGGAATGCCATCAAATTAAATTACAGAGATAGACACGTTTAATAATTATGAAGACTACACTTATAAATGTTGATAAATTATTAAAACAAACATGTTCCTCCTTAATTTTTGGTGCTTCAGTCTTCATAAGATTAACTATCTCATCACCGTACCATATCTTTGCAACCTTAAACATGTCATCTTGTCTAGATAAATTTCTTGCCTCCACAGATATAAGAAACATAACCGTTTTCCCTTATGTTACTAATAGGTTCAAGCAAGTCTTTCGGATCTTCTATCTATAAAGTGAAATAAAATATCAATTAGAGCTGATAAACATGACATGATTATTACAAAATACAGATTTCAGTTTTATTACCTCCTCAAAAACACCACCAAGAATTGAATCTGCTCTTTGCCCAACCAGAACCGCATCATGTGTATCAAATAACAACAATTTAGCATCACCAATGTCATCTTTTATGGAAAGGTGAAGCTTTATACCTGCACATCTCAAATGTTACATTTATGTACTGTAAAACTTTTGAATATTTGGTATTGCAAGATAGTTAGATACCTTGCCTAATTAGATTTCACATAATCTTTGCATTTCTCACAGTAGAATTTTTGTTTTAGGATAGATGAGACATCATTTAAGTAAAGAGGGGTCTCTTTTAACACCTTTTTGTTGCATTTTTTACACCAAAGTAATACCAACCGAGTTTTGTTTGAATGCCAGTTATAGAACAAAGAAGACGACATTTTTCAACTTGATTTTATTATAAAAAATTAAGAAAAGATAAAGTAAGTGGTCAACTTAGAAAACACTTTGGATTTTAAAACAAAAACACACGATAATAACATGTTAACTTTACAGACCTCATCAATTTCAAGGAGCTCTTGTACACACTTCATAGGAAACTCAAGATACTGATCTAGTGTATTAGAAATTTGTTGTCGTCGTCCATACCTTTTTTGTATTAGTGTAAGACAGACAATATCTCTAGGGAAACTGCAATGTAAAGGCATAAGATATCATAAAATAAATCATGAGAGTAAATGGGTCGGATAGCTACATAAGAGGAGACTTTACAGATCGATAAATGACTTAATTTCAGCAACTGTCTAATCTGTGCATACAATAGAAGCATCAAAAGAATTATAAATACTTCTGGTGTCTATTACATCATGTTAAATTGGATTAAATTTTAGATATACGTTTACTAAAAATATGATAATACCAGTACATTATAGATGATAAGACAAAGTGATTATTTAACATACCTCTCCAGACATTAATCTTTCCAAACATTATCAAGCAGTACACATTTTTATTACCAGCATTAAGGTAAGCGTTGTGAATATGCTCAGCATAAGAACCCCAAAGTGTGCAATTGATAATCTGCTCCCTACAAAAACAATTCAAACAAAGGAAAAGTAAGTTTGATAAAAACAACACAAATTACTATTATCCAGATAAAATGTTTAGTCACATATTGTTTTTTAGTCCAAAATCTATCTTAGGAGTTCGTTTCCCACGAACATCGATAAACTCCATGTCAAAATCTTGTAAAGCTGACCAACAAATTTATTCACTTACGGATTCGTCACCAAGGATGAATTCAAGAGATGCACCAGTTTTGGTAGAGTATGCTCGCCATGAATTCAGTATTTTTTGCCCTGAACACCCCCACTCAGATCAGAACTGTTTGAAATTAGCGAACAAAGTAAATTGAGATGTTAATGTAAGATGTTTTGGAGAAGCAGAAACTGATTTATTCGATTTCGTATTCGCCATTATTTGAGTTAGTAGAGAATTTCTGAAACATCACTTATATATATAGGAATCGCCAAATCGATTAGTGTTCACGACAAAATCGGGAAAGGTTACACCTTAGTGGAGGTGAAAGAGGTGGGAAAAACTGAGAACATGGTCAGTTGTTCGTGACTGATCGTGTGATAGGTTTATTTTTTTGCGAAAAAATAATGCAATAGTTAAGGGACGAGTAGTAAATTTTAAAAGATTGTTTTAGTATTTGTTTAAAAGAATAGAAGTTGTTTAAAGAAATGACCTCCGCTTTAATAAATATAGATTACACTAAAAAAAATATTTTAATCCTATAATACTAAATTTGTAAATAATTTTTTATTATCTCCAACTACATGCTAAATCATGTAGTTTTTCAATTAAATTTTTGTGTTCTACAATAAATGTGTGTGAATAAAAATTAAATTTGCAGAATAGACCTTTCAGTATTTAATTTAGATAAAGGTTATTAACTAGTCAAAACCTATGTAGTTCGAACGATCTACACAAACTTTTTATTTTGGACAAAATCTAGGTTGACCATTATCTCCATTAGTCAACAATTAAATCTTTATGATTATGTCGTTAACCGAGATATATATTATCAATGTAAAGGACATATGTACTACCGAATAAAAAGGAAAAAATATATTGAAAATTAAAAGAGTACAAAAAAATTGCAAAAAATCTGAAAATAAGAAAAAGATTAAAAAAATTTAACAAAATACAAAAATAAAACTAAAATTATTTTATTAAAATTTTAATAAATTTTATTAAACTGAAAAAAATAAAAAACATTAAAATAACCAAACTATAAATCCAAAAATATAATAAAATAACTTAAAACTAATATAAAATAAATTCTATTAAAATAACATAAAATAATACAATAACTAACTTAAAATTATCCCTTATTACAACATGATTAAACCTCACTAAATCACAATCCACCTGATGTTGAAATCTTCAAACATAAAACTATTTCAAAATTCTCAATTCGTCGTGAACCCTAGAAGTCTTCAAAAAAATCAAATATTATCTGCATGATAAAAGATATTTAGTGAAAAAGTTTAATAAATTACTTTGTATTTTATTGGAAAATTTGAAACTTTGATATTCAAAAAATGAAAAATAAAAGACAGAGAAATAAGTTGATGAAACACCTACATAAATGACTTGATGAAACATGTAATATAAATGAGTTATCAGAAGCATAGAAAGTGTCGAAACCACTTATAGTACTAGAAGCCTCTTAAATGCTTCATTAACTCATTTTCATTGCTTCATTAACCTATTTATGTAAGTGCACCTATAACCATACCGAAAATACTTGATTTGTTGAAGATTTATAAGGTTTGTGGACGAATTGAATTTTATGAATAAGAGTTTTAATTATGAGGATTTCTTGAATCTGGTGAATTATGACGTAGTCCATGTTGTAATCAGAGTGTAATTAGGTTTACTTTTTTTTGTCAACATAATTAGGTTTACTTTTAACTTAATTTTTTCAGTAATTATTTTAAGTTAGTTTATTGTGTTTATTTTACGTAATCTAAATTAAAATTGTTTTCTTTTTTATTTTGAATTTAGTATAGTTTAATTTCAGTTTTTAAAATTTTAAAACTTTTCTATGTTTAAATTTATTTAAATTCTGCAGTATTTTTTCGTTTTGAAAATTGATTTAATTTTCTTTTCTAATTTTTTAAAAAATTTTAGTTATTCCAAAAAATATGTTTATTTTTTTATTTTATAGTACATGTGTTATTTACATTGGTTGTACATATATACATTAATAACATGATAAAAGAATTTAACCTGTTGAATAAAGGAGATAACGGTCAACTTAGATTTTGACTAATAATAAATAGTTCTTATATATTTTTGAATATTTTCACTAAACTTTTAAAATACTGTTTAAATTTTATGTAGAATTCGACTAATGAAAAAGTTTAGTTATTAGTCATTTCCCCCCTATCTATACGTTAGACTGTTACACTAAAGTGCAGTTTCAAATTATGTTTATTCTAGTGAGCAAGATTTGACCCTCAAAAGCAAAAAGGTGATGGTTGGTGAAGAGGATCGAGATGTAGAGTACTGACAATGGATTAAGAGAACGACAAAACATGTGACTCATTATTGTCCTTTAATCTGACGTGTCGCGATAATTTAGAATCATGTGTCATGTGACCGTGACAAGTGTGACTAAGATCTATAAAAGATTCGTATCATATTTTCTTATTTACTTGTTTAAATAGTTTGACAGATCCTAAAAGGGGGACCCGAAACTCGCTTCCCTATGAACGATCTTGAGATTTCCTTCCATCTAATACCCCCACATTACTCAACTTATCTTACCACAGATAGTATATATTATCTTTATTACTATTTACTAGTATTTATTTGTCCTAATAGAAAACTTACATACAATTTTTGTAAAATAGCAACTCTATATAATCCACATAAACTCAAAGACTATTTTAATCTTAGTTCCAAGAGAGAATATAACATTAAATGCAGAGACCATATAATTAATAAATTATCTTTGCATTTAGTACCCTCTAAAACAATGTATAAACTAATATATAAACCCTAACCGTAATTTGGTACTTGATAACATACATAATATCGGCTAACTAAAAACATATATGATCATTCATTTTATTACCCAATAATTTATATTGTTCAGGTGTGTACACTAATTATCCAATAACATATATGTATAAGTATACACTAATTACCCGATAATTTATATGATAGTAGGTAAATTATGTAACATACACATGGTGTAAGATCTCATTAGGCATCCGTTAATAAATACGTTATTGGGTAACAAAAACTATAAATGATAATCTATTAGATAGATGGTACAAAGGCACGTACCAAAGAGATGCTTAATTAGTAGGCAACCATCCTTAGACCTGCAACATAAAGTAAAACTTCCAAAACCTATAAACAAAAGGAAATTAGTAAAATATTCCTTAGTCGGAAATGTAGAATTCAGAAAAACAAAAATGAGCTCAAGCACCCCAACACTAACCCTCTCAAACAAGCATATAATAAATTAACACGCAACTAAACTTGTTTGGACCAAACAAAGTGAAATTTGATAATATTGAACCGACTAAAATTAGAGAAATATTTCAGACTCTGAGATCCAGATTCCAATAAAAATAAAACAAGGTTACGAGCCCAACACAAACCCTCGAACACGGATTACAAAACAATTTAGTGGTTAACACTGAGCATAGTGAGTACAAGTCACATAATAGAGATGGTATTGACCACAAATTACATAACAAGTTATTCAGTTACATTAGGCGTATCGTATACAAACCAGTTTAGTGATTACTAAGTCACACAATGTGTACAACCAATTATATCGATTATAAAGTCACATAATAGAGTTGTTATCGATTACTCGCTAAAACTAGGCTTATTGTTTACAAACAAATTTATTAATTACTATGTCACACACAAGTCACGTGAAATAAAATCAGTTATTACCGAACAGAAAACCATATACAAAATTGCCACATGCGTGTTCTGCATCAGCCTCTAGAATCTTGAAGAGAGAGATGTAAGAATACTTTGTAAACTTATAATACATCTCTATTTCCTTAAATCCCTAGTCTCGTCACTATTATCTCTCTCGATGAATTAGAAAATGATCAAAAACAAAGAATCCCAAAGCCCTATAAATTTTGAATTGTCGAACCAAAATACACAAAACAAACCCTAAAATCAGGTGTGCGAATGAAGGAATTACCTAGAGATACACCCACATAAAGAACGATCAGATAAGAGTCACTACAAAAAAAGCATATGTTTAACAACGCTCATTTACAACGTTTTGCAGACGTCATAAATGAGGGATGTCTCTATATATAAGGAAGAGGTCTCTCTCTTCATAATTCATAACACAACACACAAAAAGAAACTTCTTTGAGAGAAAAACCGTTGGGTAGAAGAAAAAAAAGGTTTTTAAAAAGAAAAAAAACGGTTGTGGAAAAAATACAAAAAATGTCTATTGGTGGTGATATATACGAGTAACGGAAGTGATGTATATGCATAAAGATGCTACTGGAATCGTGACAAAGGAGTTTATGAATGGGGTAGAAATATTCATGCACCAAGAAAGTCAAATTGAAATCACGCTTGAATCGGGTAAGATGTTTTATCCTTATCGGAAATGCAAAAATACCAAATTTGCCCGAGTAAAAACTGTTTGGAATCATCTATTAAATAGGGGGTTTACACCACATTATTACATTTGGTTTCACCATGGGGAAGGTAATAGTGGTGGTGGAAATGATGAAGCAAGTAGTAGTAATTATAATAATGTTGAAGTTAATAAAGATGAATCGAGTAATTTGCATGATGTTGGTTATCAGAGTGAGATTCATGGAGTTGTAGAGCATGATAGGATGCATGAGATGGTCACAATGCATTTCAGGAAACTAATAATAAACTTGTAGTTTCTGAGGCACCTAATTTAGATGCAAAAAGGTTTTATGACATGTTAGATGCTGCAAACCAGGCTCTCTACGAGAGATGTAGAGAGGGTCTATTTAAATTATTATTGGCAGCTAGGATGATGAACATAAAAACAGAATGTAATTCATCTCAGTCATGCATGAATATGTGGACTGAATTACTCAAAGAGTATTTATCGGAAGACAATGTGTGTGCTGAATCATATTACGAGACGCAGAATTGGTGTTTAGACTTGGTTTGCCTTGTGAAATGATTGATGTTTGTATAGAAAAATGTATGATCTATTGGAAAGATGATGATCTGTTACAAGAATGTCGATTATGTATGAAGCCAAGATATAAAACACAAGGGAATGGGCAGAAGAAGGTACTGTATCAATGTATATGGTACTTATAAGTAACAGACAGGTTGAAGAGATTATATCAGTCTGAAAGGACAACAACTGCGATGAGATGGCATGCAGAGCATTCACAGACAGATGGAGAGATTTATCATCCTTCACATGCAAATGCGTGGAACGTTTATCTTGCTCTATGCACCAATGATTTTAGTTTGTTTGGAATGTCGGGTAAACAATATTCTTTTTAGCCAGTAATCATTACGCCTTATAACCTTCCTCCCGGGATGTGCATGGAAAAAGAATTTCTATTTGTAAGTATACTAGTTCTTGGTCCTAAGCATCCAAAGTGTTCGCTTGACGTATTTTTTCAACATTTGATTCATGAGCTAAAAGAGCTATGGATGCATGGAGTTCGAGCATATGATTGCTCATCCCAAACAAATTTTACGACGAAGGCGGTGCTTATGCGTACAATAAGTGACTTCCCTGCGTACGAAATGTTATCAGGATAAATAATACATGGGAGATTGACTTGTCTGTATTGCCTTGGGAGGACAAATGCATTTCAACTGAATCATGGGAGGTAGACGTCTTGGTTTGACTGTCATCATCGATTTCTTCCATTTAACCATCCGTACAGACGAAACACGACTTTATGCAGGAGTAAAGTTAAGTTAAAAGATCCCCCACCACTGTATCCATCAATGGAAGAAATTGAAACAAATATTGATTATTACGGTGCTTTAGCAACCATTATTCGAGGAGGTAATTGGCATGTTACTAGTAATATGCCGGACTATTATGGACAACATCATAACTGGCATAGAATAATATATTTTGGAAGCTGCCATATTGGAAAGATTTGCTGATTCGACATAATTTGGATGTGATGCACATCGAGAATAATTTTTTTGAGAATATCATGCATATGATACTAAACGTAGCATTCAGGACTAAGGATAACAAAATTTCACAATTAGACTTGCCAGCTATTTGTGCTAGAAGTAAGTTGCATATCAAAAGCGATGGTAAAATTCTAGTTCCTATGTTTAAGTTCTTATCGGAGGCGAAAACAGCGTTATTCAATTGGGTGTCATCATAAGTGAAGTTTCATGATGGGTATGTTTCGAATCTCTCCAGATGTGTTGAGCAAGGGCAAAATTTTACAAGAATAAAAATTCATTACTGTCTTGTGTTCATGTAACGACTATTACCATTTTCTTTGGCCGAGTTACTTCCAAAAAATGTATATGGAGCACTTGCATGTATTTGTTTTAACATAATTAAGTATTAATGATATGGAATATCTCCCAATATTAATGTTCACCAAAGTACTACCAACAATTTGAGAACAATTAAACAACTTTTGGACTGTGAGGATGCCGTAAGGATGGAGAAAGAGTGTGTGAGAATTTCTTCTCCTCATAATTTTGTTCCTTCTACAAAACAGAAGATGTAACTAGCGTTAAAACTAAATCACATGTTATAAAATATTAGCCAAAGTCAGCCTAGCTAAACCACATTATAAAACATTAGCCAAAGTCAGCCAAAGTCAGCGAAGCTTAAACCACACATTATATAACACTATCCAAAGTTATCCAAAGTAAACTCACACGTTCTTTGATGTTATGGAACATCTCCCATTGCACCTTCCTCATGAAGCATTACTTGTTGGACCTGTTCATTTTTTATGGATGTACCCATTTGAGCGGTTAATGAAAAATTTGAAAAGCAAAGCAAAGAATCTGGCAAAAGTTGAAGGATCAATCGTTGCTGGTATTCTGACAGAAGAAACATCTCACCTCATATCGTACTACTTTGCACCCACCGTTCACACACGAAAAGAGTGACCTAGGAGATAAAATGATGGTAGAGTTACCCCAACTTATGCAGTAGAGGGAGTTCCTGATATCTTCTCCCCTATTGGTTGTCTCAGTGGCAAATTGAAAGAAGTTTGGTGGAATAGTCTCGAAGACCATCACGCGGCACACACATATATACTTCTAAATTGTACCGAAGTGCTTATGTTTGAAAGGTATATATACATATATATATATATATATATGTCTATGAATTGTATATATTTAATTTATGTGTCTAGTATTACTAATTAAATTAACATATTTCTATACGTGTAATTTATTTGTAAGTCAGGTAAAATAAATTGTTGAAGGAATTAATTGTATAATTATGAGAAATCTAATTAAGTTATAATAAATCTTTAATTGTGTATACAAGTTGACTATGATGATCCATTTTATCTACCATGGTTTCATGATTTAATTCAAGGTCAAATTGCTAAGATAACAATGACCCTCATGTATTTCACTAGAGGATACACATTTCGTACCTTTGAGTATGGTATAAGGCGTGAAACCGCTAATTGGGGAGTATGTGTGAAGGGTGAAAACGTCACAAAAAACATTAAAAAAAAAATAAATCGACGTAAAATAGACGGCAAAAAAACGTCGTTAATATGTTGTAATGTAACAACACATTTACGACAAAAATTTATTAAAATATGTCGGTTTAGGGTTTACCAACACCTTTACAAGGTTTTCTTTGTAAATTAGAACATAATTTACCAACACCTTTACAACGGTTTCGTTGTAAATTAGAACCTAATTTAACAACTCCTTTATGACAAAAATTGGTTTACCAATACCTTTACAATGCTTTCGTTGTAAATTAGAACCTAATTTAACAACTCTTTTATGACAGGAAGTTCCCAACGCATTTACAACGCCCATTAATCCCTATATAAATATCACGAAAGATGCAACTTCCTTGCTCATTTCTCAATTCTCCTTCTCTCTCTAAGATAATCTTCTCTACTTCTCTCTAGTTTTTTACTTAGAAATTACTTAGTTTTTAGAGATCTAGGATATACGGAATTTAGAATTAGATTAGAATTTAGAATTTAGGGTGAAATTAAGATTTTAGAATGAAATATATGTTATTATAGAATTGATAATTGTTTTTAATTGCATTGTAGATAATTCATCTATGGCTCCACGTAAGCATACACGTCGTGTCCACTACAGTGTGTTTGGGGCATTGCTTCAACATCAACTTCCTCAGCAGTACTGGAGACACAGCCACATACTCACACTCCTCCAGGTTCTTCAGCACCACCAGACGAGCCTGTTGACCCTCCACCGATTCTAGGAGCTTTTCATCCGGATCTTTTGGTACAGCCAAATGCACCCTATGTGCAGTATATGGTGGATGATATTCTCGTGGCTGCAAAGCATTAGAATTTACGAGTATTACATGTCGATCAACCTATTGGTACTTATTCACATGTTTTCTTTTTCATTTTATTTTTATTTATTAAATTTACAAATTTTATTTAAAAAAGTATTTATAATTATATATTTACAAATTACATCCATTTTAAAAATTTCAAGTTTGCTGTGGATAGCAAAGTGGGGTGAAGCATTACATAGTGCATCAAAAGCTATTTTGTAAAGGCGACTCCTAATTGAACATCAACACCGCATTATATACGTATTACATGGTTTAAGATATTCGCGGTAATTAATTTTAAAAACAAATTTAATTATTACATTCTATTAAACATATTTAATTACTAAATATTAAATACTAATTTTAAATCTTCTTTTTTACTAGCAAAGTTGGAACTATGACGTTTCTATTAACAAGACAGTTAAGCATGAGTTCAACCAAAAATCCATGACACAGCTTTGTAACACTGTCTCTAACTGGAAGACAGATTGGGAGGTGAAAGGAGATGACGGGAAACCTAGCTTTATGACCAACGTAGTCTGGGAGGGTTTGAAAACTTATTGGATCGACCCCAACTTAGTAAATAGAGCTGCTCAGTGTTCCACTTCTCGTAAAAACGGTTGGTCCAGATAGTTTTGTCGGTCGCTATCAATGGAGTCCATGTTAAATATTTTGGTTGCGGGCAATCCCCATGCAACGGAGGCATTGGAGCGTAGATGTCAGAACCTTGGGATTCAGATTTTTGAAACTGTTGAATTAAACCAACGCGTGACTGACGATCAAGACAAGCGTAGTACGGGTAGGTTCAATGAACTTCTATAATAAATATTTTGTAATTTTAATGATTTTATAAAAACAATTTAAAATCAAATGTTATTAAAATATTTCAATTCCTAAAATTATTAAATTACAAAATTTATATAAATATTATTTACTTTTTTTAAAATAATAATATTTTGTCCCTTTTTTGCTTGTAAAACTCATCCTCAACTCGACATAAAGCATTTCTTCCCTAATTTGATGTAAAAGCATTTGTCCATATTTCGTTGCAAAATATTTCGTCACTAATTAGTTGTAAAAGAGGTTATCTCTAATTTGTTGTTAACTATTAAGAGTTGTAAATTCGTTGTAAACAAAGTGATGTTACTTCGTTGCAAGGTTTACAACTCGTTCACGTCGTTTTTTGTTAACAACGATTTTACAACACGTCCTGTATTTTACAACACAGTTACTACGCCTCCTTTACATGCACTAACATCGAAAACTGTGAGTTGTTAATTTTACAACAAATTCACAACGATTTATCTGTTACGACGATCAGGACACGACCAAATTTACTTCATCCCTAATTCGTTGTAAAGGTAGTTTACAACGATTTAGAGACAACATTCGGAGTTGTAAACTGTATGTATTCTTGTAGTGAGTGTTATAAAACAAGATGAAGATATTGTACATGTACGAACATGTTATAGATTTAATGTATCATGAACAATCGATATTGTATTAAGGAGGTTTTAGTCATATCAGTTTAATAAATTAATTATGTATGCTAAATCGAAAACAAGTATATAACCGTTGAAAACATATATATTACAATGAAAAACATATATATATATATATATATATAAATCAAAAATACATTGTCACAAAAAAAAACTAAAAAATAAACAAATCATTGTAAAATGGACGGCAAAGAAAATGTTGTTAATACATTGTAATGTAACAACACGTTTACGGTGAATATTTATTAAAATATGTCGGCTTAAGGTTTACCAACACCTTTACAAGGTTTTCTTTGTAAATTAGAACATAATTTACCAACACATTTACAAGACTTTCATTGTAAATTATAACCTAATTTAACAACTCATTTACGACGAAAATTAGTTTACCAACACCTGTACAAGGCTTTCATTGTAAATTATAACCTAATTTAACAACTCTTTTACGACGAAATGGAAGTTCTCAACGCATTTACAATGCCCCTTAATCCCTATATAAACATCACAAAAGATACAAGTTCCTTGCTCATTTCTCAATTCTCCTTATCTCATTAAGGTAATCTTCTCCACCTTCTCTCTAGTTTTTTTTTACTTAGAAATTACTTACTTTTTAGAGATTTAGAATATATAGAATTTAGAATTAGAAGAGAATTTAAAATTAAGGGTGAAATTAAGATTTTATAATGAAATATATGTTATTATAGAATTGATAAATTTTTTAATTGCATTGTAGATAATGCATATATGGCTCCCCGTAAGCATACACGTTGTGTCCACTACAATGACTTTGTTCAAGGCATTGCTTCGTCGTCAACTACCTCAGCAGTACCGGAGACATAGTCACAGACTCACACTCCCTCGGATTCTTCACCACCACCGGACGATCTCATTGACCATCCACCGATTCTAGGAGCAATTCATATAGATCTCTTGGTACCACCAAATGCACCATAAGCGCAATATAGGATGGAGGATATTCTCGTGGCTGCAAATTGAGAGAATTTGCGAGTACTGGTACTTATTGGTACATTTTCTTTTTAATTTTAATTTTATTTATTATATTTACAAATTTTTTTAAAAATTGTTTATAATTATATATTTACTAATTACATTCGTTCTTAAAATTTCAGGTTTAATGTGGATAGCAAAGTGGGACGAAGCATTACGGGGTGCATCAAAAACTATTTTGTAGAGGTGACTCGTAATTGGAAATCAAAACCGTACTACATTCACATTACATGGTTTAAGATTTTCGCGGTTCTATTTTTAAAAAAAAAATTAAAATTTTTACATTATATTAAACCTATTTATTTACTAAATATTAGATACTAATTAAATCTTCTTTTTTACTAGCAACGTTGGAACTATGACGTCTCTATCAACAAGACAGTCAAGCATGAGTTCGACCAAAAAGTCATGAAGCGGCTTTGTAACACTGTCTCTGACTGGAAGACATATTGGGAGGTGAAAGGAGATGACGGGAAACCTAGCTTTATGACCAACACAGTTTGGGAGGGGTTGAAAAATTATTGGGTCGACCCCAACTCAGTGAAAAGAGCTGCTCAGTGTTCCGCTTCTCGGAAAACAGTTGGTCCAGATAGTTTTGTCGGTCGCTATGCCTCACACTGCAGGACATATGCCTTTAGTTAATCATAACTTATATAATTCTTATTCTTATGACCACATTTTTCCAGATTGCTCTAAAGATATAATAGGATCTCTTATTGGAATAGGATCCGCCCAAGATGTCATGAGAGTCACATCTAGCTGGATAAGGGAAAGCTCTCTCCATAGTCAGTTGATAGTTTTGTGTGAAGAGATAGCAGAGCTAAAGCAGCAACAACAAATAACAGATCAAAAGTTAGCAGCAATGGAGTCCATGTTAAATATTTTGGTTGCTGGCAATCCCCATGCAACAAAGGCATTGGAACATAGATGCCAAAACCTCGGGATTCGGACTTCAAAAAATGTCAATTTAAAACAACGAGTGACTGAAAATCAAAACGAGTGTAGTACGGATATGTTCAATAACTTCATAAATAAATATTTTGTAATTTTTCTGATTTTATAAAAACATTTTCAAATCAAATTTTATTAAAATATTTCAATTCCTAAAATTATTAAATTACAAAATTTATATAAATATTATTTACTTTTTTAAAAATAATAATATTTTGTCCCTTGTTTGCTTGTAAAACTCATCCTTAACTCGACATAAAGCATTTCTTCCCTAATTTGATGTAAAAGCATTTGTCCTTATATTGCTGCAAAGCATTTCGTCACTAATTAGTTGTAAAAGAGGTTGTCTCTAATTTGTTGTTAACCATTAAGAGTTGTAAATTCGTTGTAAACAAAGTGATGTTACTTCGTTGCAAGGTTTACAACTCGTTCACGTTATTTTTTGTTAACAACATATTTACAACATGTCCTGTATTTTACAACAGAGTTACAACACCTCCTTTACATGCACTAACATCGAAAACTGTGAGTTCTTAATTTTACAACAAATTCACAACGATTTATCTGTTACGACGATCAGGACACGACCAAATTTACTTCATCCTTAATTCGTTGTAAAGGTAGTTTACAACGATTTAGAGACAACATTCGGAGTTGTAAGCTGTATGAATTCTTGTAGTGAGTGTTATAAAACAAGATGAAGATATTGTACATGTACGAACATGTTATAGATTTAATGTATCATGAAAAATCTATATTGTATTAAGGAGGTTTTAGTCATATCAGTTTAATAAATTAATTATGTATGCTAAATCGAAAACAAGTATATAACCGTTGAAAACATATATATTACAATGAAAAACATATATATATATATATATATAAATCAAAAATACATTGTCACAAAAAAAAACTAAAAAATAAACAAATCATTGTAAAATGGACGGCAAAGAAAATGTTGTTAATACATTGTAATGTAACAACACGTTTACGGTGAATATTTATTAAAATATGTCGGCTTAGGGTTTACCAACACCTTTACAAGGTTTTCTTTGTAAATTAGAACATAATTTACCAACACATTTACAAGGCGTTTGTTGTAAATTAGAACCTAATTTAACAACTCATTTACGACGAAAATTAGTTTACCAACACCTTTACAAGGCTTTCATTGTAAATTATAACCTAATTTAACAACTCTTTTACGATGAAATGGAAGTTCTCAATGCGTTTACAACGCCCCCTAATCCCTATATAAACATCACAAAAGATACAAGTTCCTTGCTCATTTCTCAATTCTCCTTCTCTCATTAAGGTAATCTTCTCCAATTTCTCTCTAGTTTTTTTTACTTAGAAATTACTTACTTTGTAGAGATTTAGGATATATAGAATTTAGAATTAGATTAGAATTTAAAATTTAGGGTGGAATTAAGATTTTATAATGAAATATATGTTATTATAGAATTGATAAATTTTTTAATTGCATTGTAGATAATGCATATATGGCTCCCCGTAAGCATACACGTTGTGTCCACTACAATAACCTTGTTCAAGGCATTGCTTCGCCGTCCACTACCTCAGCAGTACCGGAGACATAGTCACAGACTCACACTCCCTCGGGTTCTTCACCACCACCGGACGATCTCATTGACCATCCACCGATTCCAGGAGTAATTAATCTAGATCTCTTTGTACCACCAAATGCACCATAAGCCCAGTATAGGATGGAGGATATTCTCGTGGCTGCAAATTGAGAGAATTTGCGAGTACTGGTACTTACAGGTACGTTTTCTTTTTAATTTTAATTTTATTTATTATATTTACAAATTTTTTTAAAAATTGTTTATAATTATATATTTACTAATTACATTCGCTCTTAAAATTTCAGGTTTAATGTGGATAGCAAAGTGGGACGAAGCATTACGGGGTGCATAAAAAACTATTTTGTAGAGGTGACTCGTAATTGGAAATCAAAACCGCACTACATTCACATTACATGGCTTAAGATTTTCACGGTTCTATTTTTTAAAAGAAATTAAAATTTTTACATTATATTAAACCTATTTATTTACTAAATATTAGATACTAATTAAATCTTCTTTTTTACTAGCAACGTTAGAACTAGGACGTCTCTATCAACAAGACAGTCAAGCATGAGTTCGACCAAAAAGTCATGAAGCGGCTTTGTAACACTGTCTCTGACTGGAAGACATATTGGGAGGTAAAAGGAGATGACGGGAAACCTAGCTTTATGACCAACACAGTTTGGGAGGGGTTGAAGAATTATTGGGTTGACCCCAACTCAGTGAAAAGAGCTGCTCAGTGTTCCGCTTCTTGGAAAACAGTTGGTCCAGATAGTTTTGTCGGTCGCTATGCCTCACACTGCAGGACATATGCCTTTAGTTAATCATAACTTATATAATTCTTATTCTTATGACCACATTTTTCCAGATTGCTCTAAAGAAATAATAGGATCTCTTATTGGAATAGGATCCGCCCAAGATGTCATGAGAGTCACATCTACCTGGATAAGGGAAAGCTCTCTCCATAGTCAGTTGATAGTTTTGTGTGAAGAGATAGCAGAGCTAAAGCAACAACAACAAACGACGGATCAAAAGTTTGCAGCAATGGAGTCCATGTTAAATATTTTGGTTGCTGGCAATCCCCACGCAACAAAGGCATTGGAACATAGATGCCAGAACCTCGGGATTCGGACTTCGAAAAATGTCAATTTAAAACAACGAGTGACTGAAGATCAAAACGAGTGTAGTACGGATATGTTCAATAACTTCAAAAATAAATATTTTGTAATTTTTCTGATTTTATAAAAACATTTTCAAATCAAATTTTATTAAAATAATTCAATTCCTAAAATTATTAAATTACAAAATTTATATAAATATTTTTATATTTAAAAAATAATGATATTTTGTCCCTTTTTTGCTAGTAAAAAACATCCTTAATTCGACGTCAGCATTTTGTCCCTAATCGGATGTAAAAGAATTCATCCTTATATTGCTGCAAAGAATTTTGTCCCTAATTAGTTGCAAAAGAGGTTGTCTCTAATTCGTTGTTAACTATTAAGAGTTGTAAATTCTTTGTAAACAAAGCGATGTTACTTCGTTCATAATTAGATGAACTCTGCTATACGGTAAAAAAAACTCTACTATACTTGTAAATAAACTCTACTATACTTGTAAATGAACTCTACTATACGGTAAATAAACTCTACTATACGGGTAAATGAACTCTACTATACGGGTAAATGAACTCCACTACATTTGAAATGAACTATATCATGCTGTAAAAGACGTTCTCTATAATGTGTAATTAACTATTAAGAGTTGTAAAATTGTTGTAAACAAAGCGATGTTACTTCGTTGAAAGGTTTACAACTCGTTCACGTCGTTTTTGTTAACAAAAATTTTACAACATGTCTTCTATTCTACAACGCAGTTACAACGCCTCCTTTACATGCACTAAAATCGAAAACTGTGAGTTGTTAATTTTAAAACGAATTCACAATGGTTTATCTGTTACGACGATCAGGACACGACGAAATTGACTTCGACCCTAATTCGTTTTAATGGGAGATTACAACGATTTAGAGACAAAATGCAGAGTTGTAAACTGTATGTATTCTTGTAGTGAGTGTTATAGAAGAAGATGAAGATCTTGTACATGTATGGACACGTTAGAGATTTAATGTATCATGAACAATCTATATTATATTAAGCAGTTTTTAATCATACCAGTTTAATAAATTAATTATGTATGCTAAATCAAAAACATGTATATAATTGTTGAAAACATATATACTACAATCAAAAACATATATATAGAAATCAAAAATACATTGTCACAAAAAAAAACTAAAAAAAAATTCATCGTAAAATGGGAGGCAAAGAAAACGTCATTAGTACGTTGTAATGCAACAACACATTTACGAGAAAAATTTATTTAAAAAATGTCGGTTTAGGGTTTACCAACACCTTTACAAGGTTTTCTTTGTAAATTAGAACCTAATTTACCAACACCTTTACAACGCTTTCGTTGTAAATTAGAACCTAATTTAAAAACTCCTTTATGACAAAAATTGGTTTACCAATACCTTTACAAGGTTTTTGTTTTAAATTATAACCTAATTTAACAACTCTTTTATGACAGGAAGTTCCCAATGCGTTTACAACGCCCCCTAATCCCTATATAAACATCACGAAAGATGAAACTTCTTTGCTCATTTCTCAATTCTCCTTCTCTCTCTAAGATAATCTTCTCTACCTTCTCTCTAGTTTTTGTACAGAGATTTAGGATATATGGAATTTAGAATTAGATTAGAATTTAGATTTTAGAGTGGAATTAAGATTTTATAATGAAATTTATGTTATTATAGAATTAATAATTTTTTTTAATTGTATTGTATATAATTCATCTATGGCTCCCCGTAAGCATACAACTTGGAATTCGGACTTCGTAAATGTCAATTTAAACCAACGAGTGACTGAAGATCAAAATAACCATAGTACGGATATGTTCAATAATCTTCTACGATAAATATTTTGTAATTTTAATAATTTTATAAAAACATTTTAAAATTAAATTTTATTAAAATAATTCAATTCCTAAAATTATTAAATTACAAAACTTATATAAATATTTTTTTATTAAAAAAAATAATATTTTGTCCCTTTTTGTTGGTAAAAAAACATCCTTAATTCGATGTAAAGCACTGCGTCCCTAATTCAATGTAATAGAATTCGTCCTTATATTGTTGCAAAGCATTTCGTCCCTAATTAGTTGTAAAAAAGGTTGTCTCTAATTCGTTGTTAACTATTAAGAGTTGTAAAATCTTTGTAAACAAAGCGATGTTACTTCGTTCATAATTAGATGAACTCTGCTATACGGTAAAAAAAACTCTACTATACTTGTAAATAAACTCTACTATACTTGTAAATGAACTCTACTATATGGTAAATAAACTCTACTATACGGGTAAATGAACTCTACTATACGGGTAAATGAACTCCACTACATTTGAAATGAACTATATCATGCTGTAAAAGACGTTCTCTATAATGTGTAATTAACTATTAAGAGTTGTAAAATCGTTGTAAACAAAGCGATGTTACTTCGTTGCAAGGTTTACAACTCGTTCACGTCGTTTTTGTTAACAATAATTTTACAACATGTCCTCTATTCTACAACGCAATTACAACGCCTCCTTTACATGCACTAAAATCGAAAACTGTGAGTTGTTAATTTTAAAACAAATTCACAATGGTTTATCTGTTACGACGATCAGGACACGACGAAATTGACTTCGACCCTAATTCGTTGTAATGGGATATTACAACGATTTAGAGACAAAATGCAGAGTTGTAAACTGTATGTATTCTTGTAGTGAGTGTTATAGAAGAAGATGAAGATTGTACATGTATGAACACGTTAGAGATTTAATGTATCATGAACAATCTATACTATATTAAGCAGTTTTTAATCATACCAGTTTAATAAATTAATTATGTATGCTAAATCAAAACATGTATATAACCGTTGAAAACATATATATTACAATCAAAAACATATATATAGAAATCAAAAATACATTGTCACAAAAAAAACTAAAAAAAAAATCTTTGTAAAATGGGCGGCAAAGAAAACGTCATTAATACGTTGTAATGAAACAACACGTTTACGACAAAAATTTATTTAAAAATGTCGGTTTAGAGTTTACCAACACCTTTACAAGGTTTTCTTTGTAAATTAGAACCTAATTTACCAACACCTTTACAAGGCGTTCATTGTAAATTGGAACCTAATTTAAACACTCATTTACGATGAAAATTGGTTTACCAACACCTTTAAAAGGCTTTCGTTGTAAATTATAACCTAATTTAACAACTCTTTTACGATGAAATGGAACTTCCCAACGCGTTTACAACGCCCCTAATCTCTATATAAACATCACAAAAGATGCAACTTCCTTGCTCATTTCTCAATTGTCCTTCTCTCTCTAAGGTAATCTTCTCTACGATCTCTCTAGTTTTTTTTTTACTTTGAAATTACTTAGTTTTTAGAGATTTAAGATATATAGCATTTAGAATTAGATTAGAATTTAGAATTTAGGATGGAATTAAGATTTGATAATAAAATATATGTTATTATAGAATTTATAATTGTTTTTAATTGCATTGTAGATAATTCATCTATGACTTTCCGTCAGCATACACGTTGTGTCCACTAAAGTGACATTTTTCAGTGCATTGCTTCGTCGTCAACTTCCTCAGCAGTACCGGAGACATAGTCACAGACTCGCACTCCTCCGAGTTCTTCAACACCACCAGACGAGCCTGTTGACCCTCCACTGATTCGAGGATCTATTCATCTGAATCGCTTGGTACCACCAAATGCACCCTAAGGTGGAGGATATTTTCATGGCTACGAATCGCGAGAATTTTTGAGTATTACATGTCGATTCACCTACTGGTACTTATTGGTACATTTTTTTTAATTTTAACTTTATTTATTAAATTTACAAATTTTAAAAATATATATATTTATAATTATATATTTACTAATTATATCCATATTAACAATTTCAGGTTTGGTGTGGATAGCAAAGTCCGGTGAAGCGTTACGGAGAGCATCCAAGGCTATTTTGTAGAGGCGACTACTAATTGGAAATTAATACCGCACTACATTCGCATTACATGGTTTAAAATTTTTGCGGTAATTAATTTTAAAAAAAATTAATTATTACATTCTATTAAACTTATTTGTTTACTAAATATTAAATACTAATTAAATCTTATTTTTTACTAGCAACATTAGAATTGGGACGTATCTGTCAACGAGACAGTTCAGCATGAGTTCAACCAAAAATCCATGAAGCGGCTTTGTAACATTGTCTCTGACTGTAAGAAAGATTGGAAGGTGAAAGAAGATGACATGAAACCTAGCTTTATGACTAACGCAGTTTGGGAGGGGTTGAAGAATTATTGGGTAGACACCAACTCAGGGAAGAGAGCTGCTTAGTGTCCCGCTTCTCGGAAAACGGTTGGTCTAGATGGTTTGTCGGTCGCTAGGCTTCACACTGCAGGACATATGTCTTTAGTTAATCATAAGTTATGTAATTCTTATTCTTATAATTAAGCGTTTTTTCCAGATTGCTCTGAAGAAGAAAGGACGAATTATTGGAATAGGATCCGCCCAAAATGTCCCAAGAATCGCATCTAGCTCGATAGGGAAAAGCTCTCTCCGTAATCAATTGATGGTTTCGCGTGAAAAAATAACGGAGCTAAAGCAACAACAACAAACGACGGATCAGACGTTTGCAGCAATGGAGTAAATGTTAGATATTATGGTTGCAGGCAATGGAGGCATTGGAGCGTAGACGGCAAAACCTCAGGAATCGTACTTCAGAAAATGTTGATTTAAACCAACAAGTGACTAAAGATCAAGACGAGCGTAGTACGGATATGTTCAATGAACTTGTACAACAAATATTTTGTAATATTAATGATTTTATAAAAACATTTTAAAATCTAATTTTATTCGCCATAATTTAATTCCTAAAATTATTAAATTCCAAAATTTATATTAATATTTTTATTTAAAAAATAATAATAATAATAATTTTTTCATATTTCGTTGGCAAAAAACGTCCATAATTCGACGTAAAGCACTTCGTTCGGAATTCGATGTAAAAGAATTTGTCCTTATTTCTTTGCCAAGCATTTTGTCCCTAATTAGTTGTAAAAAAGGTTGTACCTAATTCGTTATTAACTATTTAGAGTTGTAAAATCGTTGTAAACAAAGCGATGTTACTTCATTGCAAGTTTTACAACTCGATTACGTTGTTTTTATTAACAACGATTTTACAACGCGTCCTCTATTTTACAACGCCTCCTTTACAACGCACTAACATTGACAACTGTGAGTTGTTAATTTTACAACAAATTCACAACGATTTATCTGTTACGACGATAAGGACACGACGAAATTTACTTCATCTCTAATTTGTTGTAAAGGTAGTGTACAACGATTTAGAGACGAAATGCGGAGTTGTAAATTGTATGTATTTTTGTAGTGAGTGTTATAGAAGAAGATGTAGATCTTGTACATGTATGAATATGTTAGAGATTTAATGTATCATGAACAATCGATATTGTATTAAGTAGTTTTTCGTCATATCAGTTTAATAAATTAATTATGTATGCTAAATCAAAAACATGTATATAACCGTTGAAAACATATATATTACAATCAAAAATACATAGTCACAAAAGAAACTAAAAAAACAAATCATCGTAAAATGGACGAAAAAGAAAACGTCGTTAATACGTTGTAATATAACAACACGTTTACGACAAAGATTTATTTTAAAATGTCGTTTTAGGGTTTACCAACACCTTTACGATTTTTTCTTTGTAAATTAGAACCTAATTTGCCAACACCTTTACAAACCTTTCGTTGTAAATTAGAACATAATTTAACAACTCCTTTACGATGAAAATTGGTTTATCAACACCGTTACAAGGCTTTCGTTGTAAATTAGAACCTAATTAACACCCCCTAATCCCAATATAAACATCATGAAATATGCAAAGTCCTTGCTCATTTCTCAATTCTCCTTCTCTCTAAGGTATTCTTCTCTACCTTTTTACTTAGAATTACTTAGTTTTTTGAGATTTAGGATATATGGAATTTAGAATTAGATTAAAATTGAGAATTTAGGGTGGAACTAAGATTTTACAATGAAATCTATGTTATTATAGAATTCATAAATATTTTTAATTGCATTGTTGATTAATTCATCTATGGCTCCCCGTAAGCATACACATCGTGTCCACTACAGAGACCTTGTTCAGGTCATTGCTTCGTCGTTAACTTCCTCAGCGGTACCGGAGACATAGTCCTAGATTCACACTCCTCTGGGTTCGTCACCACCACGGGACGAGCCCGTTGACCCTCCACCAATTCCATGAGTTGTTCATCCGGTATAGGGTGGAGGATATTCAAATGGCTGCAAATCGCAAGAACTTTTGAGTATTACATGTCGATCGACTTACTGGTACTTATTGGTACGTTTTCTTTTTTAATTTTAATTTTATTTATTAAATTTACAAAAAAAGTAAAAAAATTATTTATAATTATATATTTACAAATTACATCCGTTTTTAAAATTTCAAGTTTGGTGTGGATAGCAAAATGGGGTAAAGCATTACGTAGTGCATCAAAAGCTATTTTGTAGAGGCGACTCAAAATTGGAAATCAACACCGCACTACATTCGCATTACACAGTTTAAGATTTTCACGGTAATTATTTTTTTTTGAAAAAATTAAACAATTACATTCTATTAAATCTATTTATTTACTAAATATTAAATACTAATTAAATCTTCTTTTTTACTAGCAACATTGGAATTGGGACGTCTCTATCAACGAGACAGTCAACCATGAGTTCAACCAAAAAGCCATGAAGCGGCTTTGTAACATTGTCTCTAACTGGAAGACAGCTTGGGATGTGAAAGGAGATGACGGGATACATAGCTTTATGACCAACACAGTTTTGGAGGGGTTGAAGAATTATTGGGTAAACCCCAACTCAGTGAAGAGAGCTGCTCAGTGTTCCGTTTCTTGGAAAACGGTTGGTCCAGATGGTTTGTCGGTCGCTATGCTTCACACTGCAGGACATATGCATTTAGTTAATCATGGAATAGGATCCGAAGAAGAAAAGACAGATTATTGGAATATGATCCGTCCAAGATGTCCCGAGAGTCGCATCTAGCTGGATAGGAGAAAGCTCTCTCTGTAGTCAGTTGATGGTTTCGCGTGAAGAAATAGCGGAGCTAAAGCAACAACAACAAACGTCAGATCAGAAGTTTCCAGCAATGGAGTCCATGTTAGATATTTTGGTTGCGGGCAATCACCATGCAACGGAGGCATTGGAGCGTAGACGCCGGAACCTCGAGATTCAGACTTCGGAAAATGCCTATTTAAACCAACGAGTGACTGAAGATCAAGACGAGCGTAATACGGATATGTTCAATGAATTTCTACAATAAATATTTTGTAATTTTAATGATTTTATATAAATATTTTAAAATCAAATTTTATTAAAATAATTTAATTCCTAAAATTGTTAAATTCCAAAATTTATATATATATATTTTTATTTTAAAAAAAAGATAATAATATTTTGTCCCTATTTCGTTGACAAAAAACATCCTTAATTCGACGTAAAGCAATTCAAAATTATAAATTGTATGTATTCTTGTAGTGAGTGTTATAGAAGAAGATGAAGATGTTGTACACAGTCACATAAGAGAAGATAAAATCTGGAAAAAATCAAGCATGAGTTTTTCTCATAAACAACATGATTAGAATATCAAGTAAAATTAATAATTCATCTTGGTAAAAGATATATTATCTCGATAAATTACCAATTCATCTTCTTGATAATCCATAAAATTTTAGCAATCTCGGAAGGTTTAGAGCATGACAAATAGATCTGTTTAAACAATGATTAGAAGCTATTTCCCATACATACATATGAAATTAATGTCTTTTAGAAAATAAAATCAATTGGAAAATGACAAGAAAGAGGAAATGAGCAAAGGAGACGGAGAGAAAAGAAATGAGAGTTAAATAGTACGTGAGAGATAAAAAAAGATACGGAAAAGGAGAAGAGAGAGGTGAAAGGAAAGTGGTGAAGTGTTTAGAGTATAGGGACATAAAAGTCATATTTGTGTAAATAGAAACCTGTTATTTATAAGTAATCTAATCACCTAATTAAACAAAACTTTCTGTATATACTCAGATTACTCAAATATATATTTCAACAATGAAAATTTAAATCTAAATTTTTGAATAGTTTCACATATATGTCGATATCTAATCAATAACACAAATATTTTAATTTTCTGCAATTCTTTGTGGTATAAGAGCATAAAACTAAACATAACAAAACTTTTTGAAGATTCTTGAACACATCAATGGCAGCACATGTTGCTCCAATCAACACGAACCCGACCGATACCATGGAGGTACGACGAACCATATTTCCTTATGAAATGACATCTGCAGATAATTTTGGGATTACGATTTTTCATCCATTGCTCAAATAAAAAATTACGATGAATGGGCTTGTGGAAAGAGAACATCCCTCGTGTCTCGAAAGAAATTCAGATTTCTAGATGAATAAAGAGAATGTTGAATACTCTTGGCGTTGTTCACTCACACTCAATGAAAATTTACTGTGACAGTAAATCTGCAATTTATATAACTACAAATATAGTTTTCACGAAAGAAAGAAATACGTTGAATTTGAGTGCCATTTTGTACGCAATGAAGTTTTTTCGAAGAACATCTCTCTGCAGTATGTCAGGTCTCAAACACAGCTAACTGACATTTGATAAAACCGATTGGTCGAGATAGCTTCACTGCATTCAAATGCAAATGCAAGTTATGCATACATAACTTATATGCACCAACTTAAGGGGGGAGGGGTATTGAAATAGCTAATTTGCTACTTCGGCTCAATCATGTATAGCTATATAGCAGATTTATAGGCTAGATAGTTACTCAAGAGTAGTATATGGACATCGAGATCTCTTTCTAATTAATAACACAAATACTTTTATTTTCTGCGATTCTTTATTAAGTTGCGAATCAGTTGATCTAATATAAACTAGAATTTTACAATAATATAGTCACCTAATTTGGTAGCAAAAAGTATGTAGCTATACGGAAAAAAACATACTAGTTATTGATTAAAAAAAAAATCAAAATATGGTATTTTCTCAAATCTAATTATATACATTTTTATGTCTGGTTATTGTTACTTAAAGAGGTGGCATTTCAAAAATTTGAACCCAAATAAATTAAACTATATATACAGTTTACAAACATGATAATATTTTATTTTTCGGGGTACTAGCATGATAATATACATAAAAACAAATATGAACCTCCTAAGACTTAAAACCAAAATAATTATAAAATATTACAGTAATTTTGGTAGCGGGTGATTAGGTTTGTGCCAGCTATATTATCCTGATATTGTTTCGTTTGGTATACGATTCCGGCTTTTAACAATATTGGATTTTGCCAATATGTTTGCTTTTATGGATTCAGCAAGCGTTACTCTTTGATAACGTTATAAATGTCTCTAGGTTCAAACACTGGAGACTATCTTTTGAACTGGGTCGTTTGTGACAATTGATTATTGGAATTTACCGTCGAGACTATTTTGCTCTATGTGTCTTGTTATTCCTTTTCTTCTCTGTTATTAATGTTGTCTTCTTGTTAATTCCTAGATTGTTGTTTTGTGTTTTTGGTCTTTTTCTTCGTTATTTTATCCTACATTGACACATTAAAACTATTTGGCTTAAATCACCGACTGTAGTTCTCCGAAAAAAAAAGAAAAAATCTAATTAGTTATTACGAAAGGTGACTCCACCGTTTCCCTATAAAAACGAGCGCGCACGGACAGTCTCTGAGCCACGAAAGCAACACTTCTGTCTCCCCAGTTCTCTCAAACCCTATCTGAACCACTCACTCAGACATTGTGAATTGATGCAGCAGAGAGGCCGATCCGTCAACTGTAGATCACGAAGCTTCTCTAGATCCAGACTCGCCGTCGAAGGCCACTGAATTCTTTCTCTTTCTCCTACCAATCCCCTTCCGAAATGGCTGCATCGTACGGTGAGTTCACCGATCAGTCGATTTTTTATGTTATAAAAAATTGTTTATTATCATAGTTTGATTAATTTAAAATGAAGAATGCTAATTTGATTGTGATTTTGGGTGATAATTGGTTTAGAGGAAGAGCGTGATATTCAGAAGAATTACTGGATCGAGCATTCGGCTGATCTGACTGTTGAAGCTATGATGCTTGACTCTAAGGCTTCTGATCTCGATAAGGAAGAAAGACCTGAGGTACCCACATTTTTTTGGGGATCTTTTCTCTTCTTAAAGTTGATAAACAAATTGGAATCGATGGGTGCTTTTTAATCATCGAAATTCATTAGCTCTGGTTTGGATGATAAACACTGTTTTTTCTTTGATTGTTCTGTCTCATTATTCAATTAAAAAGAATAGGGTCTAGTGGTTTATTAAATTAGAAAACTAAATTTGAAATCTGATGAGCTGATTTAATTATTGCAGGTACTTTCTTTACTCCCTCCATATGAAGGCAAATCAGTGTTGGAACTTGGGGCCGGTATCGGTCGATTCACTGGTGAATTGGCTCAAAAGGCTGGTGAACTCATTGCTCTTGACTTCATTGATGGCGTCATTAAGAAGGTATACTTCTTTATTCACCTTCTTAGTCAATCTTCTTCATTGCTCACGACATGTAATCTTGTATGTTAACTTTCTTCTTTCCTACAGAATGAAAGTGTAAATGGGCATTACGAGAATGTCAAGTTTCTGTGTGCCGATGTCACATCCCCTGATCTGAAGATCACTGATGCATCCCTTGACTTGATATTCTCCAACTGGCTGCTTATGTATCTTTCTGACAAAGAGGTATAAGATGAGTTTTTTTTCTTATCAAAGAACAAACAATTACCTTTGTAATGAGGAAGTAGTTTAGTTTTGATGGTTTTTGTTTTGATGCAGGTGAAGCTTTTGGCAGAACGGATGGTTGGTTGGATAAAGGTTGGAGGATACATTTTCTTCCGTGAATCTTGCTTCCACCAGTCTGGGGACAGTAAACGGAAATCCAACCCGACTCACTACCGTGAACCCCGTTTCTATACCAAGGTTCCTACTCCTTTTTATATCCATTTTAAAATGACATTTGCCAATACTGTAAATTCAATTGTTTAGTGGGCGAACTATAGTTAGTATGCCTAAGCTTAGGACATGCGTACTACCTATTATATTCTTTGAAAAGTTTATGAGTCAGTGGGTTTGAATTCATTAATAAAGAATGCATAACATAACAACTTGAGTTCCCTCTTAGTGACTGAGATGTAGAGTTATCTTATGCCTTGGTGTTGTTAGTTTTGGTTTACCAAACTTTGAAGTGATGTCTTGGTCAACAAATATGTAGATACGTGTTTTCAAATCTGTCCCAGCAAATGATTGGAATACTTTAGTACATCCACGTTATAGTTACGTGGCATTTGTAATTCTACTGATTAAAATCGATGGTCAAAACATGCAGATCTTCCAAGAATGTCAGACACGTGATGCTGCTGGGAGTTCGTTTGAGCTCTCTCTGATCGGATGCAAGTGCATTGGAGCTTATGTGAAGAACAAGAAGAATCAGAATCAGGCAAACCAAAACTCTCTCTATCAAGATGGTCTATTTACTATTATTAAGAGATCTTGATCATGGGTAACACAGTTTTGTTATGTGGGATGTAGATTTGTTGGATTTGGCAGAAAATCAGCTCAGAAAATGACAGAGGTTTCCAACGTTTCTTGGACAATGTTCAATACATATCCACTGGAATCCTACGTTATGAGCGTGTCTTTGGACAAGGGTTTGTGAGCACTGGTGGACTCGGTAAAATTTTGATGTTCAATACAAATTCGCTTTTATTTGTGTTGTGTGTGTGAGGCCCTGTGTCTTAATTTTTCAGTACTCATGAGTGTCATGTTTCTTGAATCAGAGACAACCAAAGAATTTGTGGAGAAAATGGGTCTGAAACCAGGACAGAAAGTGTTAGATGTTGGGTGTGGCATTGGTGGAGGTGATTTCTATATGGCTGAAAACTCTGATGTCCATGTTGTTGGTATCGATCTTTCCGTTAACATGATCTCGTTCGCACTGGAACGTGCTATTGGACTCAACTGCTCGGTTGAGTTTGAGGTCGCTGATTGCACCACAAAACAGTACCCGGATAATTCATTTGATGTCATCTACAGCCGAGATACTATTCTGCACATTCAAGTAGCCAACTTTATCTCATTGTCCTCTCTTGGTAGTTTATCATTGCAAATCCTAGCTCATTCCCTCTCTTTTCTTATTCAGGACAAACCAGCTTTGTTCAGGACTTTCTTCAAGTGGCTTAAACCGGGAGGTAAAGTTCTCATCAGCGACTACTGTAGAAGCTCGAAAACTCCATCTTCTGAGTTTTCTGAGTACATCAAACAGAGAGGATATGATCTACACGATGTTGAAGCTTATGGGCAGGTTTGTCTTGTTTGGATGTGTTTTGCTTCTTTAATTCTCACAACGCTTTCTCTAATTTATGTTACTCTAATCTTCAATGTAGATGCTAAAAGACGCTGGTTTTATCGATGTGATCGCAGAGGACCGTACTGATCAGGTAAATGAATCTAAAATATTGCCTTTTTAAAACCAAGGACTTAGTTTTAACAGAGTTTTATCATTTCTGTGGTATTTTGTAATGGTTTCAGTTTATGCAAGTCCTGAGGCGTGAACTAGAGACAGTGGAAAAAGAAAAGGAAAAATTCATATCCGACTTCTCTAAAGTCAGTATCTTTCAGTTTATTAGAAAATCAAATTATAATGTTATTTTCATATTAAAGGCTGTATTTTTGGTATTTTGAAATGGCAGTTTATCTCACAAACTTATATAAATAAACGCAGGAGGATTACGATGAGATTGTAGGAGGATGGAAAGCAAAGCTGGAGAGGTGTGCATCGGATGAACAGAAATGGGGACTTTTCATCGCCGACAAGAATTAATCAAATCAAAATCTTCTACTTCTCTGTTTTCTTTCTTTCTTCCTTTGTTTCTTCAATAAAATTTGTCATTTTCGCTTTGGTGATAATATGGCTTGTGTGTTTATGTGGACCTGCATTTTAGTTAGTACTTCCTCCTTCAATTTATCCGTTTGGTGTTATGTGTCAACCGAATTGCGTGTCTTTGTTTCCTAGTAGATTTTACTCTTGAATTTGAAGAATATTCTCAATGTATTTGTATTACATTTGGTTTGCTTTTTCAGTTTGATTCAAGTTTCAATCAAAATTTGGCGACGGTTAGGCTTTTGGGTATAGCTGAGTTGATCTCAAACCAAACTGTCACATTCTTGATGTCAACTGTGTTTGATTCATGCTCTTCTCCAAAAATTATCCAACTTTCTCCCAATCGATAACTAATCCCTTTTCAAATATTTTGGGCTTGTAGGCCCAATAAGGATACATTGTATTAAAACAGTAACTAGCTAAAGTGATTCCAGAACTTTAATGGCTTATTACGCATTGATGGGTCTTGTTAGTTAATTTTATAAGTTTCGGGTTAAATTTTTGTATTCAAATAAATAAATGGAGAGGTATGGGCTAACACTCAAGTCTATAAATATAGTGGGTTGATCTATTAGGATAATAATTTATCCATGAATTGATTATAAAAACATAAATTTTCTTTTATGTATATATATATTCTTATACACGTATGTTGAAAAACAAAAAATTTATATGTATATTCGTATTCTTAACAAATATCAAAGTTGACATCTTTATAAACATGTTCAAGTTTTGCTTTGTACAAGATCTTAGTTATATGTTTGTTCAACCGATGACTTCAACATTTTATCATGATAATAATTATTAGTATTGTATTTTAATTGCTATTTTTCCAACTTTTTTTAGATACTGAAGAGGAAAAAATAGTTTTTCAAAAAAAAAAAATTAAAAATTAAACCCTAAAGGCGACTGCAAGGGCGACTGGAAGATTTCGAATGGGCGAGTTACGGCGGCCCCTCAGAGACGACGAAGGCGGTTCTCGGAGACGGTGTCTATCTGGAGGCCAGTCTCGGCGGGAGGCGGTTCATGGCGATAGGAGAGGTGATTTGAGGCGTCGGAAAAGCAGATCTACAGAGACTCACCAGCGGCGACGGAGGAGGACTTTCGAGGTGGCATTTTTGTGGAGGTGTATTTTCGCGCTTCGTGGTTCTACTAGCGTGAGGTTTGGGCAAAGTTTTTGGAACCCTAGAGAAATTGGTGGTGAGGTTACGGCGGGGTTCTCATGGTTTCTTTTCGGTCTTTCCCCGAAAGATAGCAACAGGTTAGATCCATTTTTTGATATCGCGTCAGCAATCCAGGTAAGAATACTTGAAACTTCTAATTTGTTCTTTTAGATCGGGTTTGAGGTTAATAGTTTCTGTGATTTAGCGGTGATTTTAGCATGAATTTGGTCAGGTTTGCCTAGCCTATGCATTTTAATTTTTATGCGGAATTAGTGTCTGGTAAATGGAGTAGCTTTGGGTTTATAAGAAATGTGGAAATTTGGAGAGTCTTTTCACAATCTCAGAGGAATGATCCTCTCGTCAATAACAACATTACCGTTGTTGGCGATTGGATTGTAAGGATCCTGAGTTTTAAGATTCGAATTTTGAATATTGATAGGACCTTAAGGAAATGCATGAGGAAATAGCATATCTTCTGGGGTTTAGAGATGTGGTTTGTCAAAAGTATTGAGGTTTCTCCTCTTAACTCCGATGAGGGGAGGAGGCTTCTGATTGAAAATTTTACAACGGTTGATGTCATGATGGTGGTATCACAGTTGGAGCCGAGGAGCACTTACTCAAAACTAGGTTCTATATTGTGTTTGAAATCAATTGAATTAACATATAAATGCATATGGAAACCAATAATTACAATGGTTCAAATTGAATGTTAACTGAGTTTATATGCGGATTTGTTGATGAAATGGACGAAACAACTTTTAATTTGGGAAGTGGTAATGACATAACTAAGTGATTTTGACCATGTTATAGTTAAAACAGAGGTATTCTTAGTTGTTACATTACGACAACTAAAGAACCAGTATAGGTCTGACTGGATGTCATTGTCTTACTGGAATCATTGGATGTCAGAGAAGATTAAACAAGAACATATTAGGAAACTCTTTGTCTCTGAATGTATACATGTAGTGCAGATCGGAAGCGATAACTCTCTGATTAATATGACCATATGTATTTTGTTGTCAGGTGCAGATTGGAGAGATTGGCGATTGTGTCACCAACACAAACTAGCTACACCAAGCGGTCCATGCACCTTTGATACCTCTGGTATGCATCAGAGGGAGCCTAAGGCCAAGGTGTATTGCTTAGGGTGTGTAATGTCGTTAGAAGATAATAGTGGACTTTGGATCCTTTTTACGTGGGAGATTAGAGCTTGTTATGGGCAACGATCGCTAAGGTTCTGCAAGTTGGAGGATAGATACCACAATTTACAGAAGATTAATTTTGATATATATATTTCGAGTTAGATTTTTTGTGCCTAAAGATAATGACAGTGAATTGTTAAAGATTAGGATCAATTATGCTTTCAAATTTAAATGTAATAAGATAAGACCTATTTTTGAGGAAGATTTCGATATTATTTCAAGAATCGCCGATATATATATACTAAGGCAATTAGCTGCAGAGTTCATCGTCTTTTACCTCAGTTTATCTTAGTTATACCTCGGCAATATTGGGGTAGTTTGTCTAATAGATTATAAAAAATATCGTCTTCACCAATTAAAGGAACCCGAATTAAGATTCCTAAGATAGACAACACTGCATTACTTGCTAGATCTTCAAAGGTTCTGATGGGACTTTGTCTGAATCCCCATAACCAAAACGTGGATACTTTTTTGTTTCGTATGCCTCAATTTAGGGACCTGGTAGGGAAAGTTAAAGGTCTAAACATAGGAAATTGTAGGTTTCAGTTTAAGTTTAATGAGAAAGGGATTTAGATAAGGTTCTGGACAATGGTGCCCTCAACTTTGACGGTTAGATGGTCGCCTATGCACCATTGAAAGCTATGGTCGGGGCTGAGTATCCTAGTGTGATAAGGTTGTGGGTTCGATTCAATTTACCGTTTGATTATCGGGTAGAAGAAGTGTATAAGTTAGTTGCTGAGTTAATTGGGGTTGTCATCGATATAGATGTTAAGAAAGGCATGGTATTAGTCGAGGTTCCGTGCTCGAAACCACTTATTTTTTCCTCAGTGTTAGAATTTGAAGAAGGAAAATACACCAAAATTCTGATTGAATATAGGTGGTTGTTGGGTTTTTGTGATCTCTGTCATCGGATGACCCACGACACGAACAACTGCTATAAGTCCAAAACATAAAATGTAGGACTCGGTCATAATATATATGGTAAATCTGTGTCAGCCTGAGGAACACATAGTTTCAAAGGTGCGGTTTTGTTGGGTCACTCAAAACAGACCAGAACAAAGACTGTGCGCAATATAGATAACAAGAGAGGCTGTGGGTTACCTGCTCCCAAACCTAAGCACGAATCTGAAAAAATGGTGAGCTTGTATGCGTTACATATTTTTAAAATTGTGGAAAAATGCATAGATGTAAATTATTCATCATTCTCGTTTTATGACAATGCATGGGATTTCGCTTTGGGTTCATGGCAGGTTCGAAGACCATTGTTTCAAAAACCACCAGTTTTGGATCTTGCAGTAGTAGATGAAGGGGAACCTGCGGTGTTGCAGGTCACCTCTGACCAAACCGAGGCGAACCCTGAAGTGCCACAGTCAGATGACCAGGCACCGGCCAAGCCACTAGGTGTGGACGAGGCTGGAGATGGTACAATTCTGGTCCCAAGTGATGAGGATGCAGAGCTGGAGGCTGAACTAGCAGATTATGATTAAGAAGACACAGTCCTGTACACGGAAGAAGATCTACTTGACGACCTAGCATTTCGGGGTGCTGTAGCTGACACGCAGAGTTTGTCTGCAGCAGATAAGGCAAATATTAATGCAGAATTTGCACAGTCCCTGCAACATTGTAAAGTGGCACGACAAGAGACACCACCATTAGGTCCAACTAAGATGGCTTCGCGGACAAATACGCCAATTCGGGGGGTCAATTTTAAGAAAGCAATGGCTATTAAGGTGATGTCACCAAGGAAAACCCCGAAGCCAAAAATGGCAAAGGAGGCTTCGGCTAAAGATAGAGACAGAAGTCCAATGAAATTCTAAATTTTATGATTAATTTTTTGTGTTGGAATTGCCAAGGATTAGGCAACAAAATTACTACTAGTTATTTGAGAGACATCTAGAAACGTTATAAACCTGAAATTTATTTCTTTCTGAGACTAAAAATAATTTTATTTTTTTGGAAAATATACAGTGTCATTTTGGGTATAGTTTGTTATCCACAGTTGAACCGGTTGGTACAAGTGGAGGTTTAGCATTATTATACAAAAGATTATATGAATGTTATCATAAATTATAAAGATATAAACATGATCGACATACCAACTGAATTAAATGGAATAAAAGATTTCATTACATTTATCTATGGTGAGTTGGTTCAGCAAAGACGTGATTATGTCTGGAAACGGTTAACTAGACTCGGTACTCAAAGATTAGAGCCTTGGTTAGTAACATGCGATTGTAATGATCTCTCTGGGAATCATGAGAAATTAAGCGAATCCATTAGACCGCTATCGCATTTTGTAGTTTTTAATCAAATATTGCGGGATTGTGGTTTGATTGATTTTCTGAAAATTGGGAATATTTGGTCCTGGGGGGGTGTCCGGCAGAATGGTATAGTATGATGTATTTTAGATAAATTTTTTGGGAATGACAAGTGGCACGATCTTTTTCCTAGTTCAGAAGTCAAATATCTAGATATGATAGGGTGAGATCATAGACCAATTTTAGGTCGTTTTCGGATTATAAGATATCCCAAAAACGACAATTTATTTTTGATAGCCGGTAGATTGGAAAACCTAGACTTATGGACACTATTTGCAAAAGTTTGAAGTACCGTTATTCGCAGGGACGGCTACCAGTAGATAAAAAGTTGAGGGCATGTCGCCGTGAAATTTCACATTGGAGGCATACCAATATCAAACCAGGACAACTGAAAATTAACAAGTTGAAATAGGAGTTGGAAAATCTTAAGAGCAATGGGCCCTCGGATCCAGATCGCCTACTCCAATTGCAGCTAGATTTGCGTGCTGATTATGCGGAAGAAGAGTTTTACTAGAAACTGAAAAGTAGTAACAAATGGTTAAGAGAAGGCGATGAAAATACTAAATATTTCCATGCCCAAACAAAGCAGCGACGAGCCCGTAATAGGATAATAGGACTTTATTCGAATCCTAATGTTTGGGCAACAAATTACTTCTCAACGCTTTTCACCAGTAATGGGGATTCCACTGTAGTTTTGAATGATCTTGAGTCTAAGATAACTGACATGGATAATCATATTTTGATGAAGCGAGCTGCTCATGAGAAGGTTCGTCAAGCTCTATTCTCGATGGACCCTAGTAAAACACCGGGCCCAGACGGGATGACAACTTTATTTTTTCAGGAGGCATGGAAGATCATACACGATGACCTATTTGATATGGTTAATAATTTTTTAGTGATAGGCTCGTTTGAGCGGTGTTTAAATAAGACTAATATTTGCCTTATTCCGAAATTTCACGTCCAACGAGGATTTCAGAATTTCGACCAATAAGTTTATGTAATGTGGCATATAAGCTCATATCTAAGGTGATGTGTCTTCGCGTTCGAAGGGTACTACCTAAATTAGTTTCGGAGACGCAATCAGCCTTTGTAGCTAGGCGAAACATCTCCGACAATATTTTGATAGCCTAGGAGATGTTCCATGCCTTGCGGACTAATAGAGCGATAAGGGGTAAATATATGGCAATTAAGACGGATATGAGTAAGGCTTATGATCGAGTTGAATGGAATTTTTTAACAATTTTGTTACGGAAATTGGGTTTTGTGAAGCATGGATAAAGTATATTATGTTTTGCATCACAAGTGTAGAATATTCGGTTTTATTAAATGCAGTCCCAGGGGGTCATATAATTCCCCGTCGAGGTTTGTGGCAGGGTGATCCTATATCGCCTTATATTTTTATTTTATGTACAGAAGTGCTCATCTCTAGGTTACTAGATGCGGAACAGAGGGGATTATTGACTCAGATCTCCATTGTGTAGAATAGTCCGGCAATGACACACCTATTATTTGGTGATGATAATCTTTTCTTTTGTAAAGCTTCAAAAGAAGAATCACAACAAATTCTGAAGATTCTTACAGAATATGAACGGATTTCTGGACAACAAATAAATTTTCAGAAGTCGTCTATTCAGTTTGGTTAGGGAGTCTCTGCTCTTGAGAGATTAGAATTACACCAGTCACTTGGGATACACAATGTGGGAGGTGTGGGTTCTTACTTAGGGTTACCTGAAAACATTGGAGGGGCAGAGACGAAAGTTTTGGCTTATGTTCATGAAAAACCAATGGCAAGGATAAACAGCTGGTCCTTAAAGTTTCTATCGAAAGCAGGTAAGGAGGTCTTAATTGAATATGTCTTGACAGCCTTGCCTACATACATAATGTCTTGTTACAGACTCCCCAAGTTGATAGTCTGTCAATTGAACTCTGCTATTGAGGATTTTTGGTGGTCTAATTCCTGAATTACGAAGGGTATTCATTGGAAGAAATGGTTGACGGTGTGTAAACCTAAAACCAAAGGAGGATTAGGTTTTTGGGTGCTAGAGGATTTTAACTCAGCCTTATTAGCGAAACAGTTTTGGCGTCTTTTGGATTCACCAGAGTCACTATTGGCTAGGGTTCTGAGAGGTCATTATTTTAAGGATACTTGTCCATTAATGGTCAAACCTAGGGCTAACTCGTCTTATGGTTGGCGAAGTATTTTGTCTGCACAACCCCTAGTTACAAAAGGGGCCTTTAGACGACTAGGGGATGGTAGGGACACAAGGGTATGTTTATACTCATGGATTCTGGATAAAGTACCCCGACCGGCGAGACATACATCACTTTCCTTATTTCATGAATTAATAGTGGATCAGTTTATTGATCACCATTCGGGTTCTTGGAAGGAGGTATTGGTTTGCCAATATTTTGATTTTATTGATGTCCAATATATACTAGGAATCCATATCCCAAAGCGGTCACGTCCAGATTAGTGGGGATGTCATTATACCAGGACAAGACGGTACACTCTTAAGTCAGGGTACTTTGCTCAGACGACTTGGTCGACCTTCGCGGATGGCTGTCGAGGCCCAAATTTCCAGGCCTTATATGAGAAGTTGTGGAAGATTAGAGCTCCAAATAAAATAAGACATTTCTTGTGGCAGATTTTTTTAGGTAGTATTACTCTAAATCAAAATCTAATTCAACGAGGGGTTAGATGCAATATGGAGTGCTTACGATGTGGAGCCGAAACAGAGTCTATTACTCATGTTCTTTTCCAGTGTCCTTTGGCGATCCAGGCATGGGCCCTTATCAGATATCCCTTCAACGATACATATTTTTCCAGGGAATTCCATCTGGTATAATTTGGATTACTTAATTTGGAGATTACCTGACACGGGGCATCACTTATACTTTCCGTGGATGATTTGGAACATTTGGAAGGCGAGAAATGAATTTAGTTTTTTGAACATAGATACTGACCCTCGCACCATTATTTCTAGGTCGATGGCAAAATTTAGAGAATGGTCTGAGATTCGGTCTCGACCATTGGTCCAACGGACTCGGCGTTTGAGCATTACAGGGACACAGAAATCCCCATGGATTTTTCTTTCTAAAACCTATTCAGGGTTCACTGGCTTCAGATGTTTGGTAGACGCTTCGTGGATGATGACGGAACAATTAATAAGGTTAGGGTGGTTCAACTTTCGAGATTCGCTTGAGGGGTCTTGTTCAGGTGCTCGTTGTGTCAACCGTAGCTTATCAGCGTTGCATGCAGAGGTCGAAGCCATTATTTGGACCATGGAGTCACTGATTGCTATTCAGGCCATGAAGGTTAAGATGTCGACGCATTGTGACGCGGCGGTGCAGATTCTTACTTGTCCGGGGGAATGGCTAGCTTTTCTCCCCTACCAGGAAGACTCTGTACGGTTACGCAGTCTTTTTTTGTTTTTCTTCCTCTCGACTATTTCACGTGATCTCAACTATAGAGTTTATTCTCTTGCTATGTTTGTTAGAGATACATGTTATATACTTGATTGTATAGAACTTTGATGGCATTGGCATCAAAGAATGAGCATGAACAAAAGAGATACTGAAGTTTTCTTTTAATTAAAAATAATTACTTTGCTTTACTTTTAAGGTTTTGTGATGTCCCTTTTTCTTAGGCTTCACTTTTCTTTTAATTTAGTACTAAAAAAATTTTATTGCTTTAATATTATTTGAGTTATAATTTTGTAATTTTGTTTTATTTAGCATATATTATATGTATACTCATTATATTCAATTAAGCCAATGAATTTAGTATATTATATTTTGAGTATCTAAATTTTAACCCATAAAATAAATTGACGAGTCAAACTGTCCATTAAAATCTATTACCTATGTGGGTTTGGGTGGGGTCGGATTGGGCCGGATTACCCATTATGACACCCCTAGAATTTATAGGTGGTATCCAAATATGAAGTCGGATCTTATAAAAACGATGAAGAACGATAAAATAATTCAAAATTTGACATTTTTCTCATTCTGTTTAAGGCTAATTTTGAATTCTATCATATTTATAAATTAACAGAATTTTTTGTCTACTAATTTTTTAAAAATATTTTAATATAAATATAAATATATTTTGATTATTAGATTAATAAAACATACACTACAAGAGAACATTAGTTTATGGACCATTTTTTTACAACGTGTTTGGGAAGAGAGAGAGAGAGAGAGAGGAGGTATTTGCAACTTCCTTACGACGTTTTAAAAAAACATCGTAAATGAGTTATAAACGTACAACTAAAATTTACGTTGTAAACAAGTCGGTATTTTACGACTTCTTAACAATGTTTTCCAATTGCTTCAACAATTCGTTGTGAATTATTCCCTAAGTTGCAACTCTTTTACGACCTCTATAATTTACATCGAATTAACATCGAATGTCAAAGTAGGTAAACACGTTTTTCTTGTTACATAAAAGGTTTAAATAAAATTTAAACTTGGAGTTGTAAAGGTGTTGGTAAATTTAAAATTACGTTGTTAAAACGTCACTACTTTACAACTCTTTTACGACTAAACTTTTTACAACTACTTAAGGACGTAATTTCAAATTAGATATTTATAGTTAGGTCCATGTGTTGTAATGTACTCGTAATTTGCGAGAAGTTGTAAAATCATCGTTAATTTTTTGCATATATAAGGAGGAAGGCTCTCTTCATTAATCACAACATCAAAAAACAAAAAAAAAACGTGGTAGAGGAGAAAAAAAAACGGTTTTGGGGAAAAATCCCAAAAATGTCTTTCGGTGGAGATATTTTCGAGCAACGGAAGTGGATGTATATGCATAGAGATGCTGCCGGAATCATGACAAAGGAGTTTATGAATGGGGCAGAAATATTCATGCACCAGGCTAGTCAAACCGAAATCACGGTTGAATCGGGTAAGATGTTCTGTCATTGTCGGAAATGCAAAAATACAAAATTTTCCCGAGTAGAAACTGTTTGGAATCATATATTAAATAGAGGGTTTACACCGCATTATTACATTTGGTTTCACCATGGGGAAGGTGATAGCGGTCGTGGGAATGACCAAGCAAGTAGTAGTAATTTTAGGAATGTTGATGCTAATATAGGTGAATCAAGTAATTTGCATGATGTTGGTTATCAGAATGAGATTCATGGGGTTGTAGAGCATGATAGGATGCATGAAATGGTCACAGACGCATTTCAGGAAACTAATACTGATCAACCTATAGTTGCTGATGCACCCAATTTAGATGCAAAAAGGTTTTATGACATGCTAGATGCTGCAAACCAGCCTCTCTAAGAGGGGTGTAGAGAAGGTCTGTCAAAATTATCATTGGCAGCTAGGATGATGAATATTAAAACAGAATGTAATTTATCTCAGTCATGCATGAATATGTGGACTCACTTGCTCAAAGAGTATTTGCCAGAAGACAATGTGTGTGCTGAATCATATTATGAGATGCAGAAATTGGTCTATGGTCTTGGGTTGCCGTGTGAAACCATTGATGTCTGTATAGATAATTGTATGATCTACTGGAAAGACGATGATGTGTTACAAGAATGTTGGTTCTATAACAAGCCAAGATATAAGGCACAAGGGATTGGGCGTAAGAAGGTTCCGTATCAACGGATGTGGTATTTGCCAATAACTGATAGATTGAAGAGGTTATATCAGTCGGAGAGGACAACAGCTGCAATGAGATGGCATGCAGAGCATTCACAGACAGAAGGCGAGATTATCATCCTTCAGATGCAAAGGCGTGGAAACATTTTAATACGGTACACAAAGATTTTGCTAGGAATATTAGGAATGTTATCTTGCTCTATGCACTGATGGTTTTAGTCCGTTTGGAATGTCTGGTAGACAATATTCCTTGTGGCCAGTAATCCTCACGCCTTATAACCTTCCTCCGGGAATGTGCATGGAAAAAGAATTTTTATTCCTAAGTATACTTGTTTCTAGTCCTAATCATCTGAAACGGTCTCTTGACGTGTTTTTGAAACCTTTGATTCATGAGCTGAAACAGTTATGGACGCATGGGGTTCGAGCATATGATTGTTCTGCCCAAAAAAATTTTATGATGAAGGCGGTGCTTATGTGGACGATAAGTGACTTCCCTGCGTACGGAATGTTATCTGGTTGGACAACACATGGGAGATTGGCTTGCCCATATTGCCTTGGGAGAACAGATGCATTCCAACTGAAGCATGGTAGGAAGACGTCTTGGTTTGATTGTCATCGTCGATTTCTGCCAATTAACCATCCTTACGAAGGAACACGACTCTATTCAGGAGTAAAGTTAAGGTAAATGATCCCCCACCATTGTATCTATCAGGAGAGGAGATCGAAGCAAATATGGATTATTATGGGGCTTTGGCTACTGCTCCTCGAGGGGGTAATTGGCACGTTCCTAATAATATGCCGGATTATTACGGATGGCATCATAATTGGCATAAGAAGAGTATATTTTGGGAGCTGCCATATTGGAAAGATTTGTTGATTCGACATAATTTGGATGCGATGCACATCGAGAAGAATTTTTTTGAGAATATCATGCATACGATTTTGAACGTGGCTGGTAGGACAAAGGATAACAGGAATTCACGTTTAGACTTACGAGCTATTTGTTCAAGGAGTGAGTTGCACATTAAAAGTGACGGCAAAATTCCAGTTCTGATATTTAGGTTGTCATCTGAGGCGAAAACGGCATTATTCAATTGGGTGTCATCAGAGGTGAAGTTTCCTGATGGGTATGTTTCAAATCTCTCAAGATGTGTTGAGCAAGGGCAAAAGTTTACAGGGATGAAAAGTCATGATTGTCATGTGTTCATGCAACGACTACTACCCTTTGCTTTGGCGGAGTTGCTTCCAAAAAATGTACATGAAGCACTTGCAGGTATTTGTTTAACATACTATAGTAATGAATATAAACATATGTATATAACTCTTATATTGTAGGTATTGGAGCTTTTTTTAGAGATTTGAGTGCACAGACAATCACAGTAGAAGGTTTGGAACAACTTTCAACAAATATACCGTTATTGTTGTGCAACTTAGAGAAGATTTTCCCTCCTTCGTTCTTCAATGTTATGGAACATCTGCCAGTGCACCTTCGTCACGAAGCACTCCTAGCAGGACCTGTTCATTTTCGATGGATGTACCCATTTGAACGTTTTATGAAAACGCTTAAGGGCAAAGCAAAGAACCTGTCAAAAGTCGAAGGGTCAATCGTTGCTGGTAGCCTGACAGAAGAAACATCGCATTTCACATCGTACTACTTTGCACCCACCGTTCACACACGAAAAAGAGCACCTAGGAGATATGATAACGGTGGTGTCGCCCAAACTTATGCAGTAGAGGGAGTTCCTGATATCTTTTCCCCAATTGGACGTCTCAGTGGAAAATTAAAAGAAGTTTGGTGGAGTAGTCCCGAAGACCGGCACGCGGCACACACATATATACTTCTGAATTGCACTGAAGTGCTTCCGTTTCAAAGGTATATATATATGTATATGAATTGTATATAGTTAATGAAATGTGTATTACTTTAAATTAACATATTTCTATATACATGTATAGTTTATTTGTTAGTCAGGTAAAAGAAACTATTGAAGGAATTTCAGATGCAGAAGTACTTAAGCGGAAAGATATGCACTTCGCATTATGGTTGAAGGGCCAAGTAAGAATGATTAATTTTAAATTAACATATTTCTAATTACGTTGTGATTAATTTTAAATTGTGTATACAGGTTGACTATGATGATCCATACTACCCACCATGGTTTCATGATTTGATCCAAGGTCTTGTTGCTAAGATAACAACAGCACCCATGTATTTCACCAGAGGATACACATTTCACACCTTTGAGTACGGTGTAAGGCGTGCAACGGCAAATTGGGGAGTATGTGTGAAAGGTGAAACCGATTTCTATGGGGTTTTGCAAGAGATTATCGAGGTGGAATTTGTGGGATTAGTTGGGTTACGAACTGTGCTATTCAAATGTGACTGGTTTGATCCCGTAATCAACAGAGGTGTCCGTTACAGCAAATTTGGAGTTGTGGACGTGAATGGGAGGAGAAGATACAACAAGTTTGAGCTTTTCGTCTTAGCATCGCAAGCAGAGCAAGTTAGCTTCATTTCATATCCAAGGATCAAAGAGTCACGCATCAATTGGTTAGCTACAGTGAATATCACAGCTCGTGGGCGAATTATTGGATGTGGAGATTTACCGTTGCAGGAAGAATCATGTTCATCTATACAAGTGCCAGAGCAAGCTATAGAGCTAGTGATTCTTATCGATCCGGAAAACCGAGAGTACGAGGATCTCCCTGAAGAAGATGTTGACGATGAGGAGCGTGACGAGTTTGCAGAAAGTGATAATCCAAGTAGTGGAAATCGTAGTAATGGTGAAAAGTCTGATTGACACTACGGTTTATACCGTATAAACAATGTACTGTTGCAGGATTATCATGTATTTTACGTTATGTCAATCTTTTATAAATCAATCAAATTTAGTAAATTCATAAATCATTCAAAGTTTAATAAAACTAAGTTTTACATATCAATCAAAATTTTATCAATCTAAGATCTATAAATAAATCTACAATTCCGCAAAACACTTAGGAAAAACACTTAGAAAAAAAAATCAGAAAAACGTCGTAAAGACGTTGGCGAACCAAAATGTCGTAAAGACGTTGCTAGTTGCCAACGTCCTTACGACGTTTCTGTAAAAACATCGTAAAGACGTCGGCAACTAGCAACGTCCTTACGACGTTTCTGGTCGCCAACGTCCTTACAACGTCTCTTTGATTTTTTTTATTTTTTCAAATGTAATAATTATGTAATTTTCAGATGTATATATGATTAATACAACTACAAGTGTAAAGATTAAAATTAGTATGATTTAAAACCATATAAAACACTTAGGAAAAAAAATCAAGAAACGTTGTAAGGACGTTGGCGACCACAAACGTCGTAAGGACGTTGCTAGTTGCCAACGTCTTTACGACGTTTTTATAGAAACGTTGTAAGGACGTTGGAAACTAGCAACGTCTTTACGACGTTTTGGTTCGCCAACGTCTTTACGACGTTTTTTTGAAATTTTTTTACTTTTTGTCATTTGTAAATTTTGTATAATTTAAATCATTTAAATCTTATAAAATATTTTAAATCATCTAAGTAATATCAACCATATAAAACATTTTGCAAAATATGATATAATAGTTTTAATTATCAATCTAAGATCTATAAATTAATTTACAATTCCGCAAAACACTTAGGAAAAACACTTAGAAAAAAAAATCAAAAAAACATCGTAAAGACGTTGGCGACCAGAAACGTCGTAAAGACGTTGCTAGTTGCCAACGTCCTTACGACATTTCTATGAAAACGTCGTAAAGGTGTTGGCAACTAGCAATGTCCTTACGACGTTTCTGGTCGCCAACGACCTTACAACGTTTCTTTGATTTGCGTAACGGGTATTCGAATTTAACATAACGTCTCAATGAATTGTACCGTAGTGGTACACTGAATCCACATTTGCCAACTTCTTTTCATCGAAAACGTTGTAAATTCGTCCCTAAATTTACAACTCTTTTACGACGTTTCATGAATTTCCAACTCGTTTACAACTCCACATTTTCCCTATAAATACATCACCAATTTTGCAACATTATTCCATCATTCTCCATTCCACATTCTCTCTGTAAGGTATCCCTCTCTCCCTTCTCTCTACAATTTTTTTTTTTTGGCAAATTTAGAATTTAAAATTATGTAGGTTATTTAGAAATGATGTAGTAGGTACGGAATTTAGAATTTAGGGTTTATATATTATTTAGTAGTATCCAACGTCTAATTTACGAAACATCATTTTGTAGGTACAAATTATGACACCCCGGAAGAATACACGCCGTGTCCACTACAGTGACATACTGCACGACACCGCATCATCCTCTACTTCCTCGGCTGTGCCAGAGACGCAGTCGCAGTCACATCATCAGAGTCATACACCCCCGGATACTTCCCCAGCACCAGAAGTGGCCGTAGATCCCCCTCCAACGAATGTTGCGGTCCATCCAGACCTCTTGGTGCCGCCTGATGCACCTTACGCGCAGTACCGGGTTGAGGATATTCTCGTGGCACCAAACCGCGAGAATTTGCCGCATCTACACGTCGATCGTCCAACTGGAACCTATTGGTACATATTTAGTTTAATTTACATACTAAATTTAAGCATTTATAATTATATAGCTAATAATATATATTAAAAAAATTTCTGGTTCGGTATTGATAGCAAAGTGGGACGTAGCATCACGGAATGCATCAAAAGCTATTTCATAGAGGCGACTCCAAATTGGAAATCAACACCCCATTACATTCGCATAACGTGCTTCAAGATTTTTGCGTTAATTTTTTTTTTTCATTAATTTTTATTATTCAACATACTATAATATATATTAAATATTAATTAATTATTAAAACTACTAGCAACGTTGGAATTGGGACGTCTCTATCAACGAGACTGTCCGACATGAGTTCAACAGCAAAGCCATGAAGCGGCTTATTAACACAGTCTCGGACTGGAAAACCGAGTGGGAGGTGAAGGGAGATGCTGGGAAACCCACATTCATGACCAACGCTTGTTGGGATGGACTGAAGAATTACTGGGTAGACCCTGTAGCTAAGAGGAGAGCTGCTCAGTGTTCCGTCTCCCGGAAGACGATTGGGCCTGACGGCTTACCAGTCGCAATGCCGCACACTACAGGCCAAATACCTTTTGGCGGGAGTGGCAATACAAATCGTAAGTATTTTTTAAAATAATTTTTTTCATTTATAATATTTATTAACATAAATTAATATTTAATTAAAAATTAAATTTTATTAGGCGGAAAAAACTGGACAGATTCCTACGCTTCCAGAACTCTATGCCGCAACCCATAAGAAGAAATTTGGCGTCTTCGTCGATCCACGTTGTGAGCTGCTACATAGCCAGGTTGAAGCTGCGGTTCAGGAGCGTCAAACGCAGCTTTCCCAGGAATCCACCGACGGTACTCCAGTCCAATTGAGTGCTCCGGAGATCAACGCAATTTATAAGCAGGTATTAAATTAAATACTTTAATTTAAATAATATTTTTTCCCTGACAAATCTTTTTTGTAGATCGCTCCAACTAAAAAGGGACGGATTATTGGCATAGGATCCGCCCAAGATGTCCAGAGAGTCACTTCTAACCGGATTGGCAAAAACTCACTCCGTACTCAGTTGCAAGAATCTCGTGCGGAAATTGCTTCGCTAAAGCAAACGACGGATGAGAAATTCGCAGCCATGGAATCCATGATGGATATTTTGGTTGCGGGCAATCCACATGCATCTGCGGCTTTGGAGCTTAGACGTCGCAACCTCGGGATTAGGCCTACGGAGAATGTCGAGGTCGATTTGAACAAGCGGGTGGCTGAAGATCAGGACGACCATAGCTCTGACATGTTCGACGAATTACTTCGTTAAATATTTTGTAATTTGTAATTAAATTTTGTAAAAAAATTTTAATTATATATTTTATATTATAATTTTATTTTAATCATTTCATATTTTTATTTTAAATACAAAAGAACTAAATTTCATAATTTTAATAAAAAAATACATAACAAATTTTAGTCCCTAAGTAGTTGTAAATTATTTCGTCTTTAAATAGTTGTAAACAATTTTTGTCTTTAAGTAGTTGTAAACAATTTCATCTTTAACTAGTTGTAAAATTTTCGTCTTTACTTAGTTGTAAAGATTTCGACTTTAAAACGTTGTAAAAAATTAGACTCTAATTAGTTGTAAACTAAACGTTGTAAGTTACTTGCTAAGTTTACAATCAACTTACAACGTATATTTTGGCATCGAGTTTACAACGTACTACTACATTTACGATGTTTTTACAACTCCCATTTTACGACGTTTTAACAACGTTTTTATTGCGTTGTTAACTTTTACAACGTTTTTACAACGTTTTATGCCTTACGACGTGCAATACACGACGTTTCACGGGGCGTCCCTAATACGTTGTAAAAGTCCTTTACAACGCTTTAGGGATGAAAATGGGAGTTGTAAAACTCATGTTCTCTTGTAGTGATAATTGATTTACCTTAAAAGTCAATGTATTTATCAGTAATTTTAATTTGTCGTAATACTATTTTTAATTTGAAATAGAAACAAACAATCTTTAGTTATATGAATATCAATGAATATGGCTTGAAATACTATCCTAAATTGTAAATGAGATTAACTTAAAATAACACAAAAAAATTAATGTTACCAACACTAAATCTTAACAATACATTCCATTTTTAATTACAAATATATTTTCTTTTTAAAATATATTAATTTATGTTAATATATATTATATATTTTGGTCAAATTTGTGGTTTTAATAAAAATTAATAAATTACAATAATTTTATAATACAAACTTAAATGCCTAAATGAACACATGAATCTTGTTTATCTAAATGAATTCATATCTAAAAAATTGTTTTATAATAATGGCTAAATGAACACATGACTCATGTATATCATCTATTATAAACCGAATTTTAGTATATCAAGTATGAGTAATTTCATCAAATGCCCTTTTAAGATGCCTTTTTGAAAAGGAATTGGATTAAAGGGAAGTTTTTGAAAATATCCTAATTTTCATATACAAATAAAAGTATAAATAAACAAAAAGAAAACAAATACCATATATAAAAATTATAAATAAATAAAAATAATTATAAATGCATATTAATTTTTCACAAAAAGAATCTTTCATGCATAGCATAGGCATCATCTAATTTGGAATATATTAGACATTTTTGTTGGTTATGTGTTTGAAAAACATTATTTAAAAAAAAAACATTCCATAGGGTATAGGAATCTGCAAAATAGTGTGTGGAGGTAAAGGAAAAGCCTAGAAATCACACATTGAAGACTATAAAATCGTCAGAGTCCTCTTTAGGTTTGACCCAACCCTACCTCTAACATACACACCTACTCTTCTGTTTCTGTAATCAACAGTGCCCATTTCAATTTGTCACAGTCAATTTATATGCAAAATCTATCAATATATGGTTCATATAATTATATCAGTACTTCCCAATCGTCAATAATACACAAATGCCATTGTAGGTGTATGATATTATAACATGATTTTAGAAAGAAAACCACACATATCGATAGAGTATGAAAGCAACGTACTGAAGAGCTTAATAAATATTGCAAATAACAGAGAATTTGATGCAGTCTTACATTGTCAGAATAGTCTTATTAATGTGTATTTTCTCTACATCTGTATATATATATATATACGTATACACATGTGACATATGTTTATTATGATGACCTCATGATAAGAGAGCTCACTGACAATTATAATTGAAAAGAAGCTTAAGAATAGGCTTTAATCATTTATATATTTATGTATTATATACTCTATATAAAAGGAAGAATACGAAAATAGGTAAAATGCAGAGAATAGAGAGAAAGTAAGGGGTGAGTGATAAGAGCCAACCAATGGTCCACCTCATGACTGTCACCATTTGATCCCTATCACACAAACCCTCCTTATGTCTTGTCAATTCATCTCTCAATGCCCACCATTCTACCATTTTCTCAAAAATAAATTTCGTTTTAAGTTCTCATTTTACATTTTATCTAACAATTTTCTTTTATATATACGAGTATTCAAAAAAATTGCAAGCCCTAAATAGACCGTAAAACTTTCTTTTAACGGCTGAAAAGTTAATCATAATCTAGACGGTTTTAGATGATTTAGACAGTTTTTAATAATTGTTCTTCTTTTTTTTTTGTCAATGAACTATAACTTGGTAGCTATATATTTTATTTGTGATAATTAGTTATATATAGTAAAAGTATAATAAATCAATAAAAATCATAATTTATAACTAAACAATATTTAATATTTTTGAATATTAATTTGTAAAGTTAAATTTCAAAAAAAGGTTTTATTATTTATTTATTTTCAAATATATTAATCAAATTTGTATTTTTAACTTTAACATGCACTACAAGAAAACAAAAGTAAAATTTGACCCATTTGCTGACCAAAAAATATATTTCGATCAAAAACATGTCAAGATTCCCATATTTTTTACCAACCATTTTAGATCAAAATATAATTTCTTAGTTTCAAAAATTGGTCTAAATTTACCATGTTATTTTCTTATGATATGGATGCCTAAACCACCTAATGACCATCTAAAAATAAAGCATTCGTGTTACTATATTGAGACGGGTAAGTTTGATATGAATCAAGAGAGAAGAGATAGATTTTCTATGATCTATGGAAATAACCAAAAGATTTTACACTGTACTATTACACTTTATCATTAATTATTTACAATTCACGAGAAGATTGATGTTTCTTTATTTCCAAACAACAATATAGTATGTACAATAGGATATGGTACGTACGTGTGGTTTTCAGTTGACCATACGAGTATCCCATACATACATATATTTCTCATCTTGCTTTTTCACTTTTGCTTCGTATAAAACTGATTAAAGTTATGTATTTTTGCTTACTTCAAAGCACACAATCATCATGGAGACATATAAAGCAAATACAAAGAGAAAAGAAAGGAATGACGATGCATGAAAATAACCAATACAACCAAATAAAATAAGTTTCGATCTTTCATCTAAAAGCTCTTATTAAAGAAAAGGGTCTCATTGAATCGTACAAAGAGACATAGAATGTATGAATCTTTGGGAAAGAGAAACCAAAGTGTCGAGGATTCTTCTGTGAATTACCTATTCTGTTTCTTTTTCCTAATTTTATTTTGTTTCTTTGTACGTCTTGTCTCTTCTCTCCTCTAAAAGCCACTCTTCTTTCATTTTCTTACGTTCCCACTCTCATACTTTTGTCTCTTTTCCCATTTTAAAGTAATGTTGGCTAGGCAATCTTTCTCACTCCTTATATTATGATGTTTTATGCAAAATAGTAATAATTCAATTTACCATTTTTTACTTTTACTTCTATGTCAAAACATATGCAAATCAATCTAACCAAATATAAAATAATTAGGCTCACGGAAGAAAAAAAACAGAAATAATTAGGCAATATAACCATATGTACGTATTACCAAAATTTTAAAACGATAAATGATATATCAAATCGAACTTTCAGTAAAGAATCTATATATATCAAGTATTCAAATTTTAAAAATCTAACTTATGGCATCTAGTCTAGTGGCATGAACTAAGTCCACTTAAGACAACGCATTTGCATAATCCGGGATCGAGTTCTCCTGCCTATATTATGTAGGAATTTGACTATTGGGGTGACCAGTTGTGGCCCAATATAATATGCCGTTGACAAAAAACAAAAAGTTATGTGACTATAAAAATTCTTTGAAATTTCGTATACGTAAGTGTTGTATTGTGTATTATTTTTGATTTTGTGGATGTAAGCTAAGTTTTCCTATAGATGTATGTTATATAAAGTTGCAAAAACAGCAGCAAAGTCTTAATTACAAGTATACATTTAGACCCAATTACATCTTTTTTTCAAAAGCGAAGCTTTATTAACTCGAAAAAGACTGTGGGAGACATCCTGATTAGCACCAAAGTGCCTAAAAACTCAAAATGCAGCATACCTTTTTTGTACCTCTTTAATAACTGATACATGCTTACTTAAAATGATAAATCCCACGAAGAATGTTGTTGCTCATATATATTTCATAAAAGGCCATAAGCTAAGATGAAGCTATGAAACAAAAAAAAAATCGCAAAATACACCAATCTCATTGGAATAAGACAATTAATTTTGACAATAGGTCGGCACACTTGTTTGCTTCCTTTGTTTTTATGTGAAGGAAAGAGAGTGAAATTTACCCTTAACATTTGTACAAGCTAGCTAGAAGACTGAAGATTATATTCAAAATGATTCTATATTGCTATATATATATGTAGTACACTTGTATTTTACGGGTGATATTGAATAGGAGAAAGATTATGTATACTATATAAAGATCTAAATGTAAAAGGCAATTTGTTGGTATGCAAGTGAGAATAAATCAAAAGAATTCAAAACCAATTAAAACTCATCAACTATCTTTGTCATTTCAACATCAACCCAATTCTTTTTGTCTCTCTCGCATTTATACCTTACTCATTCAAACATATATATACATATAGTGTGGATCGCCTAGGTGTATATATATAGTTATAAGGTGTAAAGAGCACCGAAAACCCTAATATACCAAAACCAATTTATGCAATATTCTTGATCCACACAAATAGGAAAAATCAAGAGAAAATACATGTCTCTCTATTCTTGTCTTAACTTTAATGTCCGGTTCGTTTATAACATTTAAAGATAGTGGTCCAAAGTGCATTTTAAGGCAAACACTTATGAGAAGGTTACATCAACTACATAAAGGCACGCCTGCCCTCACTTCCAAACAAAAACCCTAATCAATTAACTCTCTCTTGATTGAATAATTAGACTAATTAATCATCTAAACGCACAAAAAGGTGTTGCTGTTGTTCTATTAATTAGGGTTAGTTTTTCAATGGCAAAAACTCATAGAAACAGTTAATAGCACTCTCTTTCTCTTTCTCATCACCATTGCTCACAAAACCTTCTTTCCTTAATGGAAACAGCTCAAGTGTGTGTTCTTCATGATCCAGTTCACCATTAGAACAGTCTTCATGTCGTTCTTGATCCTGACAATCATTACAAGTCTCTGTGTTCGTTGCTGTTCTCGTCTGTAGTGAAACTGTGGTCGTATCTTTAGCAGCACTATCAGTACTGTTGCTAGTGGATATGTTTGAGGATACAATAGTTGAATTGAGAATTAGGCTACGATGATGATGAGCATGAGGATAAAGACCAGGTGGTGGCAAATGCATCATTTGCAATGTGGAGTTTCTCCCTAAAAAGCTTCGTCTTTCGTCTCCTCCACACCGACCATTACGCTCGACCCGTCTATAAACTGGCTCCTCCTCATGATCATGAGGTTTCTAATTAAGCAAAAAAAGGAAATATTAAAGTTATTTGAAATTTAAAAAGTGTAAACTAGCATTGGAAAATGTAAAACTTGGTAACAATAAGTCAAAATCTTAGCAAAGCGACAAACTTTATGCTTAGAAAAAATCAATCAATCAGACAGACCCAAAAATAATATGTAAAAAGGAACAGAGATGAAGAAGAATGAGACCGTTAAAGACCAAGGTCAAAATGGTCTTTTCAGAATATGTTCGACACTATTAATTTATGTGAAAATTCAGCAAAAACAAGCTAAAGGATCGATCGTACGTAGCAGCTGTCCCGACAGAAAGGAAAGTCTCTGCAGCTTTTTGGATCAATCCATTAATTTTTTTGGGTTATAAAGTATTCAAACAATTAATATTAATATAACTATTAGTATATGCTTTTTGCATTTCCCAATAAACTAACTTTTTGGTATTTACCACCGCCTCATCTTCTCTACCATTTGCTCTCTCCTCTTGTTGTTTTTCTATTGTAACTTACCCAAACTTCCAAAAAAGAATTCACTTGTTTTTAAGAAAATTCTCTTTGTAATCAATCATATGCTAATTATATCAAACTAGAAACACGTAATTACATTCTCTTTCAAACAACCAATATATAGAAGACCATTCATTAGTATTATAAACACAAAAGATCAGAAAATTTCATAATTAAAAACAAACATAGTGTATGTGCAGAATACATATACGTACCTCTGGTTGCGTGTCGCATCCGACCGAACATATCCAGTTCTTAGTTTGTTCTACCTTGTAACCTGAAAATTTCAAATAAACTATAACGTCAAGATTTTCACTTTTCGCAAATGTATAAACAACCCAAAAACATTATATATTGATAAAGTTTATTTGAAATTTTCATCTCTGTTCCTTTGGGTTATAGATCGGATTTGTGCATCGAAACTGTATTGATATAGTGTCTGACCTGGTTGTGGATCTTTCTTGTTGAATCCGTGGTTCGAGACAAGAGTAGCTGTTGTGAGGAACGAATCTTCATGTCCAGTTTCCATTTGTCGTCGGCGTTTCTGGCGTTCACGAGCTTTGTGGTTTTGAAACCAATAGAAAACGTTTTTGCCTTCAATCTTGCCGTAGCGACGTAGCTGTGAGGTGATTTGTTGGATATGGTCAGCGGAAGGAGTTCTAGTTCCTTGTCGATAAAGCTCTTCAAGAACCCTTAACTGATCTGGCGTTGGATTCCACCGTGAGCTCACCATTACCGGTGGATGTTGAGGTTCTGATGAGTTTAGCATCATCAGCTCCCTCTTGTTCTGCTCTGTCGTCATCGTCATCACTGCTAAGAAAATCATAGCAAGCATTAGAAACAATAAAGAGTGAAAGAGATGGAAGAGATCGAGAAAGAGAGAGAGAGGAAGAGACCCATATTAAAGCGGTTGTCGGAGCTTGCGGCTGCGGCGGTTGGGCAAGAAGATAGGCGTGGCATGAGAGGACGAAGCTTTCTTCCGCCGTTGAAGGAATCTGGACCTCCTTCGTTGTAACCCATCGTCCACATTTATATATGTATTAATGAACGGAGAGAGAGAGATAAGGGGCATGTAAATACTAGCTGCTAGGGTTTTGTATATGAGAGAAGATGTGATTACTGATATATGGATGAAGGAGTTATAGAAAAAGAGTAGAGAGTGGTATAGGTTATTTTGGATATGGGCATGCAAATGTGGTCTTGTAACCACATATGTATGTGTATATATAAAGAGAGAGACAAAGATAGAGATAGTTTGTATTTTCAAATTAACAATCTACATGTGAATAGAATATTATATATTTATTTAAGTTTGTTTTATTCATTTAATTCGTCATGGATTTGCTTATTTGCACCCTAAGGTTAATTTAACATGCAAGTTATATATAACGCAAAGATATAATAATAGTTGCATGAATCATGTATTCATGTTGTGATGTGAACCATTAAAAACGCAAAAACGTGGTTAGTCTGCGGAATATGAAAGTACCTAACTATACATATGATTAGGATATGATTTAGTGCGTAATTGTAATGCTAAAATTAAGTATAATAGTTGGGTAAAGTCACAGTAGAAATCACGAAAGATTAGAGTTAAATAATGCAAGATTGAGGTTAAGTTGACCATATGTAGATATTATAATATGTGGGGAGATGTGAAGGTATCTTAAAACGACGTGACATTCTTTCATCTCTCCCCATCACTCCTTTTCTTTCATTCTTTTTTTATATATATGTTTTTGTGCATTTTTATTATTATAATAAAATGATTATATATTATATGTGTAGTGGCTTTCACTATTATACTTGTTCTAAACTGCCCCATTGCCTTTGTCCTCTTTTTGGGATCTTAAATCCCCTTTCTCTCTTTTCCCAACCCTTAAATCCTCTATTCCTTTTTCTTCCCATTAAATCAATTAATCCTTGGTTTAATATTACTACAGACCTATTATATAATGCTTCTATTTCACTTTCTTTCATTATCATATCTTATAACTTTCTAATTACCAATATTTTCATATACACGAATTTCTATAAATTAGTTGATGTATACAAAAAAGGAGTGCTACTTGTGTTATATTTTGTTGAGATCTCATACTTCTTCAATTACATATGATTGCCTTTGGCTTACAACTGAATGTTTTATAATCATTCACATTGATAAATTATGTAAAAAGAAATCCTAACTTTCTTCACACTTTTCTACTACTATACCACCTTTCTCCGAGCAACCTAGTTATCATACGTGAAATCGCACGCACTTATATATATGAATCATTACATTTCCCTTTTTTCTAAAAAAAACAGTGATGTTGTAATACCAAAATGTGAGCTCAATTTCTAACTTTGAAAGTTCATATGCTATGGTCTTTTTGAATTCTTAATATTACTCCCATCCATCATCTAATTTATACAAAAATCACCCATTTTTCAGTTTTATGAAATTCACTCCAACAAATAATCATGCCCAAACTTCTATTTCAACGTGGGAAAACGCATGCCTTGAGTTTGTGGCCAAGATTAATTCAGAAAACTTCTATTGATTTTGAAATTCATTCATAAGCTATGATATTCTATGATTTTTCAGACTTTGTTGAAGGTATATGGTATTCTTTTCTTTTTTTTTTGTCACTTGAAGGTCTATGTTATTCATTTAATTTATTTTACATGTAGCAATTATCAAATGTAAAAGTTTATATCTCAATTTTTGTGTGACAAAAAAAAAAAAAAGATTTCAAAGTAAAATTGGTAACTCGTACCATAGTTAAAATTATATTGACATGATTAATATATTATGCTCTTTTAACGTTCCCAATATATCCTAAAGGTCGTAGTGGACCAAGACCGATTACGGTTTACATAGAATGGGCCGAATTAAAATATTATTGGGTCTAAAAATTCGGATGAAGCCCATTGAGTGATAAAGCTAGTCTTTTGTAGAAAAGTCCCGAGAAATTGAGAAACAGAAATGAGTAGAAGAGTTATGTTTTTCGTTACTCGCCTGCGACTTCGGGCCAGAGAACATGGCTTCTTTTTCTCTTCTACATCCCACCACTCTTTCTCAACTGCATCCATATTCCAATTACAGAAATCAGATGATGTTGAAGTTTGTTGCGAAGGAGAAGATAATGCAATCGAAGCAGAAGATCGTCGACGCAGTGTAACCGATAGAGCTTACTGGAGAAGACGAATACACAGTGTCTGCACAGTGCGTAGGAATCCAGACGAAGCTCTTCGTATTCTTGATGGTCTTTGTCTCCGTGGATATCATCCTGATTCGCTTAACCTGAACAGTGTGATCCACGCCCTCTGTGACGCCAGACGGTTTTACGAAGCTCATCGTCGGTTTCTTCTCTTCGTTGCTTCAGGTTTTATCCCAGACGAGAGAACCTGCAACGTTATCATCGCAAGACTGCTTGATTCGGGGTCTCCAGTCAGAACATTGGGAGTTATACAACGTTTGATCCGTTACAAGAGGGAGTTCGTGCCATCGCTGACGAATTACAATCGTTTAATTAATCAGTTGTGTTTGAGCCATAGGGTAGTCGATGCGCATAAGCTTGTATTTGATATGAGGAACCGAAGACATCTTCCAAATGTAGTGACTTACACCACTTTAGTCGGTGGTTATTGCGACATTCGAGAACTTGATATTGCCCATAAAGTGTTCGACGAGATGCGGAAGTGTGGCATAAGGCCGAATTCGCTCACACTGAGTGTTCTTGTTAGTGGGTTTTTGAAAATGAGAGATGTTGAAACAGGACGGAAGCTGATGAAGCAACTCTGGGAATGCATGATAAATGAGAGTGACATATCAGTAAAATCAGCGGCTTTTGCCAATCTCGTTGATTCCATGTGCAGAGAAGGATATTTCAATGATCTTTTCGAGATTGCTGAGAACATGCCACAATGCGAGTCCGTGAATGTTGAATTTGCTTACGGGCATATGATAGATTCCTTGTGTCGACACAAGAGAAACCACGGAGCTGCAAGGATTGTTTACATAATGAAGAATAAAGGGTTAAAACCGAGAATAACATCTTACAATGCCATAATTCATGGTTTGTGCAAGGATGGTGGGTGTATTAGGGCTTATCAGCTTCTAGAAGAGGGGTCTGAATTTATTTATTTTCCGTCTGAATATACTTATAAACTTCTAGTAGAGAGTTTGTGCAAGGAACTGGACATCGATAAAGCGAGGAATGTTCTAAAGCTGATGTTAAGTAAGGAAGCAATAGATAGAACTAGAATCTATAATATCTATCTACGAGCACTCTGCGTGATGGATAACCCAACTGAGATCCTGAACGTATTGGTCAGTATGCTTGAAGGAAACTGCAGGCCTGATGAGTATACTCTTAACACAGTTATTAATGGATTTTGCAAGATGGGTAAGGTGGATGATGCCATGAAAGTTCTTGGTGATATGATGATAGGGAAGTTCTGTGCACCAGATACTGTGACTTTAACTACTGTTATGTGTGGCTTGCTCACTCAAGGTAGGGCAGAAGAAGCTCTTGATGTGTTGAATAGGGTTATGCCAGAGAATGAGGTTAAGCCAGGTGTTGTTACATACAACGCTGTTATACGCGGGTTGTTTAAGCTCTATAAGGGAGACGAAGCTATGTGTGTGTTTAATCAGATGAAAAGAGCTGGTGTGACTGTGGATAAAACTACATATGCTATTATCATTGACGGGTTGTGCGTGACTGGTCAGGTGGACATGGCAAAGAGGTTCTGGGACGATGTTATATGGCCATCAGGCAGACATGATCAGTTTGTGTATGCAGCATTTCTAAAAGGGCTTTGTAGGTCGGGTTATTTGAGTGATGCTTGCCATTTCCTATACGATTTGGCAGATTCTGGAGCAATTCCTAATGTTGTGTGCTATAACACGGTGATTGATGAGTGTAGCAGAAGTGGGTTGAGGAGAGAAGCGTACCAGATTGTGCAGGAGATGAGGAAGAACGGTCAGGCTCCAGATGCTGTGACATGGCGAGTACTCGATAAACTATATCAGATGCCTCTAGCTATGGAAGGAGAGAATTAATTTCAAACTCTGCAACCGCAGGATAGAGAGTTTCAAAAGCAATATACTTAATGTTTTTGAGCTCAATTTGCCTTTTGATATCATGATCACTAGAGCTGATCGGTGATATAAGAATTAGCTTTACCAACGCTGTATGTGAGACTAAAGACAGGTCGCCTTGTTTCTTTGGGTGTGAGTTCTTTGGTAGCAAATTCGGAAGTTCTGAGAGCTCAGATAGGTAATTGAAGAGAAGACTGAAGAGCAAGGAAATAATTATAAATAATTCTACAGCAGAATGAGTGGAGACAAAGCAAATGGTCCTTTAGAGACATCCATCGAGACAGCTAATTTAAAATGTACAAGAGAAGCATACAGAGTGAATTATCTATATTCTATGATAGTGAAAGCATATGATTTCAGATGGAAATCATGGTTTAACTATTTCCAGCACTTTGCTGATGAGCCTGTGACTCCCAGAAGAGTCTGACAGTGGAATATATTAGAGACGGCTCGGCCATGGCGCCATTACCGTAGTCTCCACAGGCCAATCTCTTCTTAATAGGAGGAATAAGTGTAATTCCCAGTTCATCGAGCGACAAAAGATGTCTTTCTGTGAAAGGATTGTTCCACATCAAAGTGTTCATGGCTGGTGCAACAAACAGTGGTTTGCCATAGTCCCAAGCTCGTATAATGCAAGTGAGAAGATTATCACAGAGCCCACCAGCAATCTATATAAGATAATTAGATGTTTCAGAATTCACACAAATTGAAGCCAAGTATTGAGTTTTTCAGATGTTTTGTATTTACCTTGCCTAATGTGTTAGCAGACAAAGGAGCAATGACCAAAACATCAGCCCAACGTCTAAGCTCGATGTGAAGAACAGGATCGCCGATCTTGTTCCAGCTTGACCATTCATCATCATCAGTGTAGAGAGTCACTTCCCCTGGGAGAGAGAGTTTGTCAACGAAATGCAGAGATGATTTCGAAACGACGGCTCTCACTTCTGCCCATTCGGTGAAACAATGGCAGAGATTGCCGAATTTGATAGCAGCGACACTTCCACTTGCAGCCAGGAGTACACGTGGCTTTCTCGGTATGTCATTCACTTCCATGTCTTGTCGGACTCTTTTGCCATTCTCCATGGCTCTTTTACACCTTCAGAGATCCAAGCAATTACCAAATTGGTTCGGCGACGAACCCTAAACCCACAATTGATCTGCTCGATGAATATATCAAATTGCCTTTCAGAGGGAAGAGAGAGAAAAGCACAATTTTATTTACTCCTTGGTCAAATAGGCCGTTGACTCTCTCTTTTGGGCCTCAGTTTGCATATCCAACATTTTCTTTATTTATTTGCCAAATATTTCTATAAATTACAACTTATTATAGGGCGTTTGGTTGAATGGTACATATAAGTTTTGATTTGAGAAATTTGTAATACAAAAAAACATAGGCTAATGGTAAATAATATATAATCTGCCGAGGACAGGTCGTCAAATGGTGTTGTCACTTTACAAATTCTCAAGGCACCAGGGATCGAACCCCCTACCTGCAATAGTAGGAGTGGGATTTAAAAGGCAGTAGGCTAGTTGACAAAAAAAAAATATAATATATTTTTTATTTTTAAATTTTTATAAAATAAATTATATTTATAATCAAATTATATTTTTATTAAATTTTAATGTAAACAAAAATAAAAATTAGTTTTAGTTAGAGATAGTGTATTTTTCATATATTAAGAGCATATTTCTAAGAAATTAATTAAAGTATTAGTTGATGGAAAAGTAATGATATTTGCTGGAAGTGGGCTTTGACCTACCTGAAATCTATTGCCACAATGTAAAATCACGGCTAATAAGGATCGACCATGTTGATCATCATCATCCATATCACCTCGAGTTCGGCCACGTCGTCGACTGCGTGCCACGTCATTCGATATCTCCAAAGTTTATTAGGCCTCGCATGTGTGTAATTTGAGTTTGGACCTCGCCGACCGGCCCATCGGCCTCCTAAGCCAACGAGGACTCCTATAAAAGGAGATATTTGTACCACAATTAGAGGATCCCGTTTTTTCCCCGAAAAAGGTAGAGAATCTCTAACATTTTGTACTGAGAACTCAGACTTTGCCATTTACTGTAATCAGTCATTTTCACTTAATAAGACAGACTTTCCAACCTCGTTTTTATCTACATTTGACATATTACAAAATCTAGTACAAACAATTGGCGCTAGAAGGAGGGGGAAAAAATTTCTCAAAGCATAAGTGGAAAAATCATTAACCGAATCTCGCCGGCGATCAAAAAAGTACCCGCCGGTCCGCCGACGACCTCGATAAGAACGCTCACCCCAACGACATCGCCGTCAACGCCAAAAAGCGTTCAATACACCAAACTCCCATCCACGTCCACTGAAGACGGAGATGAGATGGCGACGCACATCGACCAGTCCCCTCAGGTTGGCACGGAAAAGTCCTATCAGCGGACAAGGCCAATCGTCGGGCTGATTCATTTCTAGCCATGATAGAATGCATGGAAGGTGCAACCCATAGATCAGAAGCATATGCAGACATGCTGACCCACCTATGTGTCGAGCTCGGTCTGAAAACAAATCGATGTCCACCTCGTATCCAGTGAAGGCTATCCAACGAGCCGACCGAGCCACGGCAGACCGAGAGCAAAGCATACGCGCCGACCTCACCATCGAGGAAGGAGGACCCCAGAGAAGTAGAGATACGTGCGATGCGAAATGAAGTACACGCCATGGTAGCCGAGTTTGTACCGATCTCAAAGCTCCACACCAGAAATTGCGCGCGTACTGTCCAAAGCACAAAACACGCCATTCACCATGCGTTCCTCTAGCACCCCATTTCACCCCAACGTGAAAGTCAAATGTTCCACCTTTGACGGAAGGTCCAACTCCAGAAAGTTCTTACGGGTGTTCTATGTCTCCATTGGACGAACTCGTTTTCTCCCAGAAGAGAAAGATGTAGGATACTGTCAGATGTTTGTCGAGAACCTATATGACGACGCACTCAAATGGTTTTCAAAACTTGACAAGTATTCCATCCACAACTTCCAACAGCTCACAGAAGCCTTCCTTAGACACTATTCAGTGTTTATTCAAAGAAGTGCTCGTTCCTCTGACGGTTCAGAGAAGTAGCATCAAGGATAACAATCACTGACGACGTCGGGATCGACATGTTCAAAGAAATCATTTATTACGACTCCGAGCTCATAGCCGAGTTCAGGCTACGAAAACCACTCTCCCTAGAAGACGCCTTACACCGAGGCGCCGTATATGCTAAGATTGAGGAAGACAGAGCGGCTAAGCCAAAAAGGTACAATAGTAGAGACCCGACACACAAAGACGCGCATAAAGACGCTGCATGGGAAAAGTATCACGAACCTCGCCAACATTACACTCGGGGATACAAGAGTGACAAAGAGAAGCGTGGCTCAGCTTACACGACCAACGAGTCCACCGAGGACAAGCCAAACACAAAATTGGATCCCAACAAACAAATGAAACTGAGACCCGTCCAAAGATGACAAACAATCTTACTGCTCGTACCACAAACGACCTGGTCATGAAACCTCCAAGTGCCATGCTTTAAGAAAACTATTACTCGCTAAGTTTGAGAAGGGAGACGTAAGGGTAGCTGAGCCGGAACAACGTCCATACAACAAAAGCCGAACCCGACCTGGTGCCCAAGAAGAATGAAAAAGGGATGAGGCCACGAAAACTGATGAGTAACCACCACGAAAGTGTATTGGCCACGCCACAGAGTTACCACCTCCACTTCCCAGGCAAACGATCATGATCATTGGAAGTTTGAGTGAAACTAACGATCATGATCATCAAGAACCGCGAGCGAAAAGTCAACACACTCAAAATATACGCCAAATGAGAGCATTGTTCAGCCAGCATCACTCATGTCTGACACTCCCAAACGAGCGAGGTCATTATTTTCACCGACGCCAACGCTGAAAGCGTTCAACAACCACATGACGACCCCGTCGTGGTGGAACTTCGTGTCACCGACTGCAACGTAAGAAAAATTCTTGTTTACACGGGCTGTACATTCGATTTAATATTCAAAGGAGTCCTAGATAAATTGTGTATCCCGAAAGTCGACATGGAATTTAAAGAAACTGCCCGACCACTGACATGATTGGATGGAAACTTAATCCTAACATATAGGACAGTGAAATACGGTTTAATTGCTTACTTTACGGTTACTCGGTACAATAAACCAATTTAATTTCAATTTCGTGTAGAAATAGGCACTAAACTTATAATTGGGGAGAAATAGGTTGGTAACTTTCAATATAGGGGGAAATAAGAATTAAACTTTCTGAATTCTGGATTAAAACATAGGTCCAAAGCTCATAAAATTTCGAGAGAGAATAGACTGATATTTCAAAAATTTTAGTATCAAAACTACACCAAATATACTGTAATTTCAACAGTAAAATAGTGTGTGGTTGGAGATGTCTTGATACATTTATAGATGTTGTACAATTTACAACATCATAATGATAATGATTTTGGAGAGATCCATAAATGATTACTCTATGATTTATGGATATTTGCGACATAAATGCATTGTTTCACGAAGCTCAAAGGCCAAAGAAATGTTTTTCGGGTCCAATATAGGGTCTATATACATACTCTACATTCATATCTTCTTATTACAACTAGGGTTGATTTACTAATATGATATGTATAATATGGTTAATTACTAATATGATTCGTGTTTTTTGGAGTGTTACTAGAATGGTGTCCAAATTTTTTTTAATACTATTTTACCCTTATTTTGTTTGAAAAAAAAAAATTTACGAAAATGTCATTAATGAAAAATGTCATTTATGTAAATCAGGCAGCTCGTTGTAGTAGACTTTAAAGCGTAGCTTTGAATAAGATATTACTATGTGTAGTAGACTATAAGTGAACATGTGGTAGACTTTGAAATTCTTTATAATAGACTTACGTTTGGCGAACAAACCCCTCGTAGTAGACCTAACATAATGGATTTGAGGAGGAAATTCCTATCTGTAGTAGATT
>JAKUCM010000457.1:0-42581 GCA_023374145.1 Lepidium sativum
TAAACAAACATGAGGTGGTTCCTTACCAAAGGAAGCCTATGAATTCGGTAACTATCTCATATATAAAACCTCTCTCTTTCGAGATTTCTTAGCTTGCATAGTATTCTAACTTTCTAGGAACATCTCTCTGACAGAAAAAGCATCATCAACAGCCACTAGGAGCTGTTCCTGTCCTTGCAGACGCACAAGCTGTCGACATGGATCAACAGTGTCGGAACAGAGCAATGGAAACGACTCCTATACCTTTGTTGGAACAAAGGAACAGCTTCTTATCTCCCGCGATATCACAGCTTTGTCCTAATTCATCTAATGCAGCAATGGAGAGTGACAAGTTGGGAGAAGAAGAAGAGCTTTCTGTTCATAAGGGTACTATCAGTATATCAAGTGTTTATTCTCAAGGGTGAGTATTTTCTTTAAAAAATTTTAATCCATGATGTTTCATTTCAACCTTAGTTACAAATGGGTTTTGGAGTACAGGTTATTAAAAACATTAACAGAAACACTACAGACATCTGGGGTTGACTTGTCCAAAGCAAGCATCTCTGTCCAAATCAATCTCTCTAAACAACCTCAAAAGGTCCGTTTTCATTGCTTCTGTTTTTAGTAATAAGTTTTTGCATCTTTGTTTTAATCTATTATATCCTTATAATAGGATCCATGGGTGGGTTCGACCTCGGTCACAAAGTGAGGATGACAACAAAACCAACAAGAAGCAGACGCCAAAAACATAAAAAAACTTAAACAAGATAACAATGTCACAAACATCTAATGGAAAATTAGAATAGAATCAATTTTCATATCTTATTTTCAAATTTTACCATTGGTAGAGATGATGAAATTCACACATACAAAGTATCTGAAAAAAAAAGTTATATGTTTTTATCTTTTCAAGTTGAGTTTTAGTGACCCTTATGAATTTGCGCCATGTGGAAATATTTGACCTTCGTGATCTACCTATAGGTATAATATCACAGTGACGTGTCAAAAGTGACAAATAGAGGGCAAACTTCACAATAATACATAATACATGGAATCTTTATATACTAAAACAAGTTATTTATATATTATTCACATCAATAACTTCGAGAAATTCTAAAATATTTTATTTTCTTTGCTTTGAGATTTTATATTTTGAACCAGGATCGGACAATTTTTAATATATTGAGAATTTTCTCTATTGTTCCATCAAAATTGGAGACTATTTTCTTTTTGAATATTGGGTCACAACTTAGTTCATTAGTCTATTTTCTACAAATACATGTAGTAATGGTACATGCATTCAGTCAACTTACTATATGCCAGTAGATCAAAGACACTTCTCAACTGAATATCATTAAAAAGATGATACATTATATTAAATATAAAGATATGAATACAGTAATAAATATATATATATATATTGTAATAGATAAATTTTATGAATTCGTTTAGTTACAAAAGAAGAATGTTTGGTTTAAAGGGTTTTAGTTTGTAGCGTACATCTTCCTGGGTGCTCTGCAGACATTGCAGCTCGGAGAATTGCTATGAGTATGTTATAAGGCGGTCGGTTCTAATCCTATTTAGCGAGTGGTGGGCCTCTGTGGCTCCAATCAACGTTGGAGGAAGATTACACATCTCTTCGTAGAGTTTTGGCATAATTGCCTTCTTGTCATGACTTTTGTTGCTTTATTTGATGTTTGGTAATTATGGTGCACTTATATGTTAGATGTACTTGTAATTTTTCATTTTTGTCGCGGTTGTGTCGCGGAAATTATGTAGTTATCATATCATAATATTATTATATGCAGCTTATATTTAGCAATTACAATTATTATTTTATCTATTATATATGAATAATATTTTATACTTTACCGGGTTTCAAAAAATACTATTTACCTCACTCATTATGTGACATAATTTATACCTTATAGAATATGGAAAATATTATCGATTTATAAATTGTTTCATTTCAGTTTGTACTTGTTACAAGTTAAAACAATCTTTATCAATATATCATCATACTCTCCCTATTTGATTATAAATGATGTTTTAGCAAAAAAAAATTATTATGTTTTTAGTGTTTTTAATTTTTTGAATTCTGTAAATTGATTTTTGGTTAGTTAAATTATTTTAAAATTTGTGATAAAGCATGTTTTATTTATATCAAATATAAAATTTAATAATTTTTTAATCTATATAAAAAACTATAAACATCAAATAAAATAAAACCGAGAAAATAGTTACGAAACATCTTATATAAGCATTACATATATACACTTGGTGCCATAGAATCTCTTCAGAAATCCCTGCATTAAATGGTTCATATGAGAGAATATAACAAAATTATTCCAAGATTTGATCTGTATAAAATAAATAAAAAATTTATAGATTATCCAACGCAAAACACGATACATACTCTGTCAATGCACACGTCTTTTTCGAGAACTAGACTTTAAAAATATTGCATTACTCTACATGATAAAATTTTGAAGTTTAGAAATTTAAGTCATAAATTTCAGTCTATCTTCGGAGCAAAAAGGTTAATATTGATAGCGAATTCCTAAAATAAATTCTTGGGAGGTTAGAAAACTAAAGATGCTTTTTTTATAAGGATCGACAATGCAGATCTTTCTTGAAACTATCAGAAAAAAATAGATATATCTAGATTTTTATCTCGACAAATTTGACTATATAAGAAATTTAACAATTTAATTCTCTCTCCAAAATAACTCTATTATTAATTTCATCTGGTTTATTTAAATTGGTTAAATCAATTTAACTGATATTAGATCGGTGTCTTGTGAACGTATACCAAAATTCAATTTATTTTGGTTTAATCAAATCAAATGAATCAGGAAGTTAATATTCGAATAATTTGGAGGGAAAATCAGATTATTAATTTTTTCACATAGTCAATTTATCGAGGTAAAGAATTGAGTATTTTTATTTATAGTTTCGAAAAAATTTGGATCGTTAATCATCTTCATAGAGAATACATCTGCCATATGTAATAGTAGTATCAAAACCTCTATTTTATACTAGGTTAGTTATTATCGTTTTTGATGAAATATTTACTATATAAAATGTAAAAGAAATAACCTTCTGATTAACGATTATTATAGACAACGTAATGAAGGACTAGTTTTGTAATTACTCCTAACGTAATAAGAACTCGATAATTGATTTTGTCACAATGTTAAACCGATCACAGTATTAAACAGTTATATATCACAAAAACAAGATTGATTGTTGTGAACTTTTCTGGGTATTTTTTCAATTTTTTTTATGGATGAACAATTTGAATTTTGATTTTATATGAGTTTATAATTGGAGTTATTTGAGAAATGAGTGTAAACTTTGTTATGTAGCAAAAAACTCTTCGTTTAGAAGAAGAGAAGAGGGAGAAGATGAAGATTGTGGGAAGAAGAAAATAAAGATTAAGAGAATCAGATTGTGCAAATGACTTTTAGTCTAGTGGCAGGCGGTAAGTCTACATTAGACAGCTCATTTGCACAATCAGGATCGAATCTCCCTGCCTATATTAGGTAGGAATTTGGCTATTGGACCGGCCAATTGTGATCCAATATAATTTATCGTTGACAAAAAAAATCAGATCATACAATTTTTTCAAATGATTTGTTTTCTCTTATAAAAATAATAAAAAATAATAAATAACTAACTATTTTTAGGTCTTATAAAACGTGTTAGAAAGAGTAAACGCTTCAGGAAAGTTGACTTACTAAATATTATATAAGGATGTCACATATCACCTACCTTGAGAATCACATGCCAGGTGATGTATATTAAATATCTATATCAATATTTAGTAATAACTGAAATTTCGATAATCAAATATTTTCGACGTGTAAAACAGGCACTATATCTGTTTAGACCTTCATCTCAATTTTCCACAATTTTACACTTCAAATAATAATCAAGTCTCTATCCCCCCAACGTACTCCATAGTTATGGCTTCGTCACTTCTCACATATTCCGGTACTATCCCAACCCCCACTTCCACCATTGTTATCCGATCAGTATTACCCACTGGATCTTTCGTGCCATCTCTCAGCCTGACCCGCCCGTTCGACAAGCCTACCTTCTCAATCTCATGTTGCTCCTCTATGTCCAAAGAGGTGACAACTAGTGCTACTGACCGTAAAACCGTCGAGAAACCGTGGCAACAATACATATCGGACAAGAACTATGTTCGTGTTTTCGATACAACGCTCCGTGACGGTGAACAAGCTCCTGGTGGAGCCCTTACTCCAACACAGAAGCTAGAGATTGCCAGACAACTCGCTAAACTCCGAGTAGACATCATGGAAGTTGGGTTTCCAGGGTCGTCTGAGGAAGAGTTTGAAACCGTTAAAACCATCGCTAAGACAGTTGGGAATGAGGTTGTTTCTTTATTTCTGGTTGGAATATGATTGACATTCCACATCGAAAATTGGGATTACTTTAACCTTTTAACCTATTGTTAATTTGTTTGTGGTTAATTAGGTGGATGAGAAAACAGGTTACGTGCCAGCGATATGTGCCATTGCACGATGCAAACATAGAGATATCGAGGTAACTTGGGAGGCGTTGAAGTACGCAAAGAGGCCGACTATAGTCGTATTCACATCAACTAGTGACGTTCACATGAAATATAAGTTGAAAAAGAGTGAAGATGAAGTTATCAAGATGGCTGTGAGTGGTGTTAGTCTCGCTAAAACATTAGGCTTCAATGATATCATTTTTGGTTGTGAAGATGGAGGCAGGTTAATTTTAAAAGACCTTATTATGTCTCGATAAATACGTTTATATCTTACAAAGAATTAATCTTTATATGCTACAAAGGAAACAAAATAACGGTGTCCATAGTTTGTGGTCGAGTAAGGGACGGAAGTAGGCATTTTGCAGGTTTGATTCCCCTGGTGTACAAAACTAAATCATGTTGCTTTTGACACTCACATGACAGTCTGTTTTAATATCCGGAATGAGAGTCTATGCATGAACGGTATCTTTCCTAGAGATTAGTCTGACCCGCCCGTTTTATAGGTCTCGGATCACTATGGTTTACCACACAAAAAACAAAAATATTAATTAACAACAGCATATACAAACACTAATTTGAAAATCTGTAACGTTTTTAGCTGATTACTTTTGACATATATATATATAAAGATAGGTAGATGCTTAATTAAGTAGTCAGTGATTCAGGTCGGACAAGGATTTTCTATGCAAGATCATAGGAGAAGCCATAAAAGTGGGTGCAACGACGGTGACCCTCGCAGACACAGTAGGGTTCATCCTACCGCACGAATTCGGAGAACTCGTTACCTATATCAAAGCAAATACTCCTGGAATTGATGATATTATCTTCAGTGTTCATTGTCACAACGATCTTGGTTTAGCTACAGCCAACACTATCGCCGTACTTGATTGCTCTCTCTATAGCTCTTTCAATTTATATGAATATATGCTTATGTTATATAATTATTTAGGGTGTACTTGCGGGAGCAAGACAAGTGGACGTAACGATCAACGGAATAGGTGAAAGAAGTGGCAATGCGCCGCTTGAGGAGGTATAACATCCATCGTTATCATCATCATCATATTATTACCATGATAATAATTATGATCATCAAAGATTATATGTTGTGAACATGAATGAATATCAATGTAGTATGTATTTTATAGAGCCGTGTATACGGTGTATTGAAATAGGCATTTGGTCTAGACAACCAATATATTTTTTTATAATTTTAAAATTTAGCTAGTTAAATTAATTCTAGTTTTCTTACAAATGTAAATATATTAGATGGTTATACTTTGGTTTATAATTTTTTGAAAATTTTCTTAGTATAAAATTATGTCTATGATTCATAAATATACTAAATATTATATTTTACAATTTGCTTTATATCTCTAATAAATTGAATATGATGCGGTGTTTTATCTAGATTGTGATGGCTTTGAAATGTCGTGGAGCATTGATGGATGGCACTTACACTGGAATAGACACACGCCAAATTATGCCTACTAGCAAGATGGTAACTTCACACATATATATATATATATATAGATCAGAAATTGAAATGTTTATATAAATAAGATTTTAACGATCAACCAAATTATATATAAATATAAATGTAAAATGTTGAGCAGGTACAAGAGCGTATGGGATTGTATGTTCAACCACATAAGCCCATAGTTGGAGACAATTGTTTTGTTCATGAGAGTGGCATTCATCAGGTTTTGTTCCATAAATTTATAATGTTATATGATATTGACTTTATGTGTATATAAATGCATAAGATAATAAATATCAAAGGTTTTGCAGGATGGAATACTGAAAAATCGGAGTACATATGAGATCTTATTACCAGAAGATGTTGGGATTGTAAAATCTCAAAAATCCAGCATTGTTCTTGGAAAACTTAGGTAATTTGTCTTTTCTCACATATGTAATTAAAATACATACCATTATTTCATTTATTTATAAAAACATTTAGAAACTATGCAGTGGACGTCATGCTGTAAGAGATCGGCTCAGAGAGGTGATTTCGTGATATCTCTAGTTTTAATTAATTATGTGACAACTGTACCATATGACACGTTTTTAGAGTTATATATTAATTATTCATATTTATGTTTTTATTCTCTATGCTCAGTTGGGATACGAAATCGATGATGAGAAATTAAACGGCATATTTTCACGATTTAGGGATTTAACCAAGCAGAAAAAGGTTATCGTTTTTCACTTTTTTGGTTATATTTTATGCGTTATGTTTGATTTAAACATATACTCTCTTAATAAATAAACAATCCTCACACTCAATTTGTCATCTGTTCAGAGAATCACGGACGATGATCTGAAGGCATTAGTGGTCACGTGTTGATGAAGTGTCGTGAAGATGTTGTGTTTGTGTAATACAATTGTTGATATCAAGTTTCATTTGATATGCATGTTTTTCTTTTGATGTTTAATTATTTCCAAAACGGCTAAAATTCTACAATATGATATGCAAATTTGATTGTTGTAAACTTGGTAATGAACAAAACCAATCTTAACCAGGGAGCGTTATTTTCTATATGTTTGGTGTATTTTAATTTTTTTTATCATAGATAGAGTTTTACCTATTAGCTAAATCTGTTTCTATTGTCTTTTATTTTTATAAATAATTAAATAATATCAGTAACTTAAATTCAACGTAATTCCTAAATATGTAATTACGTAAATACTTTTCCTAATTAATGTGGATGTGCTCCATAATGATTAACAAACATTGACTGAAAACCGGAGTAAAAAAATAAATCCTAATTTTCTGTATTTAATAATTTTGACTAAGAGACTCATATGGGTTTTCGATTAATGTTACTTTTCGCTTTATGAATTTCAGGAAACTGATTTTTTGAATCGTTGAAAAAAAAATCCAACTATTAGATGCTATTCTCTACCTCCGTGAAAAACTAATTAGTGAAATTTTGGTTGACTTTAGACACTCTATTTTCTCGTGTGGTAACTAAGAGAGATAATTAAGAAAATTATCATGTTTGCAAACATAATCAAAACTATTATATATATAATTTCTCATTTTACTATTTGACCTTTTTGTTTTTTCTGTTTCTTCCATTCCCAATTCCTTACAACCTTTCTTTCACTTCTTTTTCTATTTTCAAAGGCCTTTTTATTTCTTTTTGTTTCCTCTCTCACAATCATTCATGTTTATATATGTGGTCTTCTAAAATCAATTACCAAAGAGACCGTTAATCTCAAAATCAACGAGGTTCATAAGGGATTTGAGAGCATCAGAGTAAACAGAGAATGTATAATTTTTTCCAGAAATGGCTTAAACCCAAACAGCTGTAACAAAACAAGCCATTTTAGAACCAAAGAAGACGATAAACAGTATATGAACATTGACAAATATCTTAATTGTCTCATATATTGGTTTTGCATATATCATATTTGGAAATAAAAATTTCTTTTTTACATACTGCCATAGACATATACAGACTTGTCTTCATATATTGACATAAATAAATGTCTTATTTTTCTTGTATATTAGTTTTGTCGACTGCGTATATGATATGAACATCAATGTCCATCTCATGTGTCCTTCCATAGACAAATGCTTATGTATTTCATGTATGAACATGGACAAAATTATTATTTGTCTCGTAATAACAATCCTTTATATTTGACAATTATAATGTGATTACAATGTCATTATATTGACATGAACATAACCCATATCATGATATAAACCCTCTTTGGACATGGACATGGACTTTTTGATGGAATGCCTTTATATTCGAAATACAGACATGGACCAATTTGTCACTTTTATTCTGCATGGACAAGTATAATCACTACAAAAAATTGGAGTTATCGTGTGATTGTATTGTGACTACAAATAATAGTAATAATTTGTGACATTTTATATACATTTGTTATAAATTTTATTTGTTACGTTTTTAAAATATTTGTGATGAAATTGTTATTATATTTTTTCCGTCACCAATATTGTGACCTTTTTGTTATGAATATACATTTGTAATTTTAGTATTGCAGCTATTTACCAATCATCACAAATTCATCATAATATTTTTATATTGTGACGAAATACATGTTATTGTGACGAAATATTACGTCTAAATACAATATTTTCTTGTAGTAAATGTGATTACAATGTCAATATAGACATTGACAAAATCACAACATGGACATATGTACACCATTACTATATATTTGTGTATGGACATAGACCAATTTGTCTCTTTCATTTGTTATGGACAAATATAATATAATTCATCAAAACTACCCTGAAGTTTTACTAAAAAATGTGAAATACCCAAACGTTTTACCTTTTCATGTGTACCCTGTTTTTTAGGGTTATATGTCCATGTCCAAACATGAAATATATAGGCATTTATCCATAGAAGGGCATTGAAAAATTTGTCCATGTCCATATATGAAAACAAGCATGTAAACCTTGTTACAAGTTTAGATACATTACTTTTTGCCAAATCTGAATCCCTTCTTTCTAGCCTTCTTCCCTTTTTGTCCTCACACCTTCGAACTCAACATAATCTTCTTTTGTTATCAACTACTCTTCATTTTCCCTGACCTACCGTGCCATTCCCTCGAAAAGCATATGCCAGTTTTATTCTTTTAATTCAAAAAGTAGGGTAATTGTTGTTATTTCCAATATATACCGAGTATTTTTGATGAAATTTTCTAAATAAAATTATGGATATAGAATTTTTGAACAAATATTTAAATATCATATTTACTATACTTCCTTCAAAATTTAATTTGAAGAAGTTATATATGCCTTACATAATATTATTATATTTTTATGGTTAGAGTCTTGGTAAAAAATATATTACAGATTAATAACATGGATAATGATTGAGAAGAAAGTGATAAAATCATCCATATATCACAAGTGTACAAATTAAGGCTACCTAACTGAAGATGTAGAATTGTGCTTCACATTTTTAAACTCTCTTTTCTAACTGATGACCAACGTCCACGTTCTGTTCTTTTTTTTTATTAGTTTTCGAAACTCAAAGATATCTAGCAAAATCATACCGAGATTTTAACCTCATTAAAAACATATTGTGACGGAAAAAAAATGTATGTTGATTTCTCGAATTTACCTCATTAATTTCCATAGCAATTTTTAAATATTTTTATACATATACTAATCACAATGTTATAGAAAAAGATCGGTACATCTTTTTGTAATCTAAAAATCTTCATATACTATTCTAGACAAGGTCAGAGTGAATTCTAAGATACACTAGAACATTTTCACAATGCAGCAAAACAAAACTAAGAAAATCAAGAGCTTCTTCATGTTCATCGAAAGTATGTGTTTTTGTATTTTGAATATACGAAAACAAACATAAAAGATAATACATATTAAATTTTCGACAGAAAAAAAACACGAAATTCTATGTTAAGTTAAACAAACAAAGACAGGGATCGAGTTACCAATTTTGTCACGGAAGGAAGCGAAGTCAAAAGGGTTCTTTGATTAATTTAGAACCGTCCAAAACCTCAAATCATTAGTTAGTGCAAAGCACGACTTAACTTAGTGGCCTCACCAAATGTGTTAATCACGTAATTTATGGCCAACTTCAGGGCACAAACATTTCCCACGTGTCGCTTTTACAATAACCGTTTTCTTTTTTCACTTTTACAGGTTTTTTAGAATCCATTCACACATTCTATACTTCTATTCTCTCTAGCAGTTATTCTAGTCTTGGAGTGCAGCTTTTTCTGAACTCTTAAACATATTTTTTTTTGTCAACTAACCTACTAACTTACTGACTTTTAAATCTCACTCCTACTACTTCAGGTAGGGAATTCGATCTCTGATACCTTAAAGATTTGTAAAGTGACTACACCACTGGGCCCTGTCCTCGGCACTCTTAAACATATATTTATATTTTTATTAAAAATACAAATATTTTATGATATTAAACATTTATAAACTCACGTAACTTCTTTTAAATTTTACTTACAAGTCTCATTTTGTTTATCTAATTGATAAGAAACATCTTAAACTCAAATAGTTTATCAGCAACAATAAAAACTATAAATATTAATATTACGATCAAATCATATCATATACTAATTTATGTTTATAAAATAAATAAATCTCAGCCCAAAAAAAGAGAATATATCTCATATCTCATACCAACTACCTAATAAATAAATTGTCATTAGTTGAAAATAAAACAAAAAAAATGATTATAAGTCGTCAACAAAGGAACCTATGTAAGTTTCAAACACATAGACATGCATCAAATATAATACCACACTCGAAACAATCTTTTTCTCCAGAGCCCACTTTAAAAATCTCCGGCCAAAATAACCACCAATAAACGATGCTCCGGCTAAGCAACGCCGTCGTAATAACAACCAACACTATCCTCGCATTGATTGGTCTCGCTGCTCTCTCTTTCTCCATCTATGTCTACGTTCACGGCCCATCACAGTGTCAACGCTACGTTCAAGACCCTCTGATTGTAACAGCGGTTCTTCTGTTCTTCATCTCTTCCTTAGGACTTGTCGCTGCTCTTTACAGTAGCCACGTTATCATCACTATATATCTCTTCTTCCTCTTCCTCTCTATCCTTCTCCTCCTTGGCCTCTCTGTCTTCATCTTCATTGTCACGAATCCTACGGCTGGAAAAGCGTTTTCTGACAAAGGAATAGGGAAAGCCAAGACTGGAGATCTCGAGAATTGGATTGGAAACCATTTCCTTCGAGGGAAGAATTGGGAAGGAATCACTAAATGTTTGGCTGATTCTAGGGTTTGTAAAAGGTTTGGTCCACATGACGTTGACTTTGACTCCAAACATCTCACCAATGTACAGGTTTGTGTTTTCACATGTCTAGGTTAATATAAGATTAATCCATATTACTCAAACTCATCATGATCGATCTTAACAATGTATTAAACACCTTTTTGTTCTTGTTTGTTTATGTTTACTACATTTAGTTTGGTTGTTGTCGACCTCCAGTAGAATGTGGCTTCGAATCAAAGAACGCCACGTGGTGGATAGTACCGAAGAATGCCAAGGTGATGATGACAAGTGACTGCAGAGCATGGAGTAACACGCAGAGCCAATTATGTTATGGATGTGAATCGTGTAAAATTGGAGTTTTTAAAGGGATAAGAAAAAGATGGAGGATTCTTCTCATTGCTAATCTTCTTCTTATCCTTCTCGTCGTTTTGCTTTACTCATGTGGCTGTTGTGTTCGAAAGAACAATCGGGTTCCATGGAAGCGTCGGTTCCTCTAAACTTCCATTTTCTTATTTTATTTTATATTATTTATTAATTCTTCAAGTTTCTTTCGTTCTTTTAAATATATGTAGTTGATGTTTCCCTTTGTGATATCTGTCTTGATCAATACTGGTTGCAATTAGGGTTTGGCTGTATTTATGTGTGAATGCATTGATGGAGAAAAAAACGGGTACGAGGTTTTATTATTGATAAGAATATTTTGTATATACGACGTTTGCCAAATAGACAGTCTGAGAAAGTATTTTATAAAACTGGGTCACATGTCATTTTTGGATAGAAGAGTCCAATGCAGCATGATTCGAACCTCAAACATTGGCATAAGGTGATGATAGTAGATTTCTCATGCACATAAGATGAAAAAATTAGTGATGAATCAGCAGAATCATACCTTTTGGCTCCAGAAATTAAGAACTAATATGGATCAAGAAATTGACTAAAAAAAAAAAAAAAAAAAAAAAAAAAAAAAAAAAAAAAAAAAAAAAAAAAAAAAAAAAAAAAAAAAAAAAAAAAAAAAAAAAAAAGGACTGAAACCAATTTAACACTTGACAACTTTCACTATTTTCTTCGAAGCGAAAGGTTCTACAAATCTTTGAGAAAAGGAACAAAAGATGTCAGGATAAATCCGCGACTTACTTAAGGAAAGTACAAGAAAGAAACAAAAACCCATAAGCGACCAGTGATGTTAGGAGCTCAAGTGTCCATGTCGGGTGAATGAGAAAAGTCGGAATCATGGGAATGATTATCGAACCGCAGAACCAACCAGCAGCTAAAGCTCCAATTCTGCAATTATAAAAGCCAAACACATCATGTGAAAAACGTTACCTTTATGGTTTCGTTTCAGCTAATTTGATAGGACCAAGATGTGTACCCGATGAGGAAAGCTCTCCCCAAGCTCTTTGTCTTTTCATTCAGAAAATAAATGCACGCAGCCAACGATACCGCCACCCTACAAGTACATCCTAAAATCTCAGACACCATATATGTGAACAGAATAACAAAAGAAACACTTTGACTTCATCTATGCTGGGTTGTCGAATTGTTAAAAATCTTATATAGGTCTTTAATATTAGATTGTCTCTAAATGAATACAAGGCCAATGTATAAGCAGCTTACCTGAAACGCAGGGCCGCCTTCTGCTGAGTTCATTATACTCCAACCACCCATGAAAGCAAAAAGGAACAGTCTTCTGAAAATAGTGTCCATTGGAGGCATTTCAACAAAGTCGAGAAGAGTTTAAGCCATGGAGGAGACTCCTCAACTTTCTTCTTCAACCTTGTTTTAAGATTGATTTTAGTCTTCTTCCTTCTGATAAAACTAGACATTAGAAGCTTCTCAAGGCTCCTTCTATAGATTCTTCGCTTCTCTCGGGTGACCAGCGTACTGCTGTAAGAGGAAGTTACGAGAGGCCCAGATTTCTTCCTCGGAAGCGTATGGACTAATTCCTAAACGTTTGTATGGATCCCAAACTCTGGTACGAGGGAAAATTGGGACGTTGCCTACACAAGTCATCCGGTTATGAGAGAAATAGAAACATGTAATACCACTAATGATTAAGATTAAAGATAGTAGCTAGACATGAGCAACAACGGATATATAAGATTTTTCTTAATTTCTTCAACTCTTATCATCCATTTCAGCCAAACCAGATAACTTTGAGTCAGTGATATTAACAGAACAGAAGTGATTCACAAATAGAATTTAGACAAATTGATAACACTAAGCCATCTTTTTATGATCTTCTTATGCTCTTCTCTGACATGAATTCATACAATTTTTTCTGAACAAGATAAAATTTATAGGTCCATTCCTAATCGATACCTAAGCTTAATTGAGAATGGGTTTTACGAAATTGAGGGAAACAAAGATAATACCTCCATATGAAGAATCAATGGCGCATCTAGGGCTTTTGAAGCTTCGTGAAACATTCCGAAATGATAACAGTGACTTATTGGGGTTCCGGACAAATGAACTGCAACCAAAAGAATTATAAAAATTCAATTCTGGAGCATACAAACAAAACCCTAAATTCCAAATCACTGAAACGCTTCTTCCTTCGACTAGAAACAAAGTCCCCAAATAAAAATCGACGAGCAAATTCAAATTCCCTAAGAAAGAAGGCGAGAGGAAGACGAAAGCGAGAGAGGACTATTACAGCTTCGCTGGAGCGATAAATGAAGAAGATACAGTAGAACCGGAGAGAAGAAGAGACGAGGACATGGTTCCTCCGTCGGACTAACCGACCGACGCCGTTTTTAGTTCTGATGATATCGCTACGTTTTTGCGAGATTGACCCCAAGTCCCAACCTTCAGAACAAAAAAGGCTTATCTTGCGCCGCCTAGCGTACATTAAAGTATTACTATTTACCCATTGACCCAGTATCTTTCATAATTCACGTTCATATCCATGTTTTTAGTAAAATCCTCAAATATCACCCAAAACTGCTAAATATGTATATGAATCCTCGTGATCGGTCACAAAGCACCCATTATAGATGGTTTAGTACTGTTGCGGTTTCGTTTGAATTCGGGTTTGATTCAATTTGGATTGGATTTGTTTATCTGGACAGAGACTAACAAGTACGGTATAGTTAATGATTGCACTGCATATGTACATGAATGTAAGCCTGATTCACTTAGTCACATACGACCGATTCCTCAGGCTCAGACTACATAATTATGTCTTTATTTGTGTGTATTGATAGAGACATAAATGATGGTTATACAACAACGACCAAATGTTGTTCGGGTAGATAGCAAACAACTTTTGGTACTGGAGAGCAAATTTATCATAGTTTCGAGTTTAGACCTGTCTGAGTAAGCTGTTGCCTCAGAACTCTTCTCATCACTTTATTTGTGGCCGTCCTCGGTAAAGACGGCATAGTCACAACAGATGATACCTGCCAGAAGAAACGCATAAACACTCACATTAGCCTGACTATTGTATTAAATTTCAAACCACACAACAACTCATGAACTCTATTGTGTTTTGTTGCTGTTATAAACCTTGAACAATGGATTCAGTTTCTTTTGTATCTCAGAGTTGAAGGATTTCTTCAATAGGCTCAAATCCTGTTTTGGTAACTGTGGACTCTTGAACACAACAACGATTACTAGTTGCTCAGGACCGCCATTAGGAGGTGGAACACCGATAGCTGCTGTCTCCAGGATACTATCGTCAATGGAGTTGCAGACTCGTTCGATCTCAATAGAACCCACCTACACGATAGCAATCACCAGATGTTATAGAATATGATATTATGATGACGGTACTGATCGTTTGGGCTTGCACATTTTTTTATACTAATGGAGATGATATTGCAATGCCATGTAAGAATCTGTACAGTAAGACTACCTTTATGCCGCCAAGATTCATTGTGTCATCAGCACGTCCGTGAGCACGGTAGTATCCTTTTGAAGTCCGTTCAAATAAATCCCCGTGTCTGCGTAAAATCTATCAAAAAGCAGGCAAGCCCACAGACTTAAAACCAATGAAATCCTCTGTATAGATATGGCTAGAGCTGGTTTACCTCCCCATGGAAGGTGGGCATTCCTTCGAAGTAAACTCCGTAGTGATTTCCATTCAGGAGTGAGCTAGAGGCTCCAAGAATGTGAGGATGAAGAGCCAGTTCGCCAACTCCTCGTGCACATGGAGGCTAAATTCAGGAAGGAAAAAGAAGAAAAAAAAACCATACACCATTAATACTGTAAATATTTTAGACGAAACACTGCATCATCTATGATACCATAAAGTTGCTTACAATAGGATTGCCATCTTCACCGAGAATGAAAAGCTTACAACCCATGGCAGTTGTGCTAAAAGCAGCCAGCGACTGAGGCTGAAGCAAAGAACCTGTGATAAAACTGCCTCCAATCTCAGTTCCACCACAATACTCTATTACAGGTTTGTAATGCGCTCTGCCCATCAGCCATAGATATTCGTCTATATTTGAAGCTTCACCAGTGGAACCAAAACAACTATTGAAAAAAATCAATATATACATTAATATTACTATATATACAAATCTTCTTCAGTTTACCGTTGACTAAAAATGTTCATCTAACATGTTTTGTCATAAAAAGTAGCCACATTTTTCTAGCCAAACAAATCTGAAAGAGTAAGTAGTGGCATGAAAACATTAAACTAGTTTACTTTCTGTTCTCAAACATTAAGTTCTGCGCTACAGAAAAACATTCAAGCTCGACAACAGTCGGAGTTTGAACTTTGGATTTTACCGGATTCGCGACCAATCATAGCCAGAAGTAGAGTTCGAGTTTTGCCATGTCCGAACAATGCTTGGTATAACGCCTAGCATTGTCACTTCAGCATCCTGACCCCAGAATATAAACATATGGTGAATTCAAGGGCTGCCTATGTCCCGGAGTTAATCACACAATGATATCAACAGTCACTCATAGGTCCAATTGATATTTTACGATTTGATTTGTGGAATTATTTGCACAAACTACTTGTTGCTTTGTCTCTTCCAAATTTGATTCGCTCCGATAACACTATGACATGAGAATGCATAATTTTATGGGTTACCTGTACAAATTTGGCAAAGGCAGGACCAAGTGGTGATCCATTGTATAATGCCATGGAAGCACTGTTTATCAAAGAAGCATAGACGAGCCATGGACCCATCATCCACCCAAGGTTGGTAGGCCAAGAAACAACATCGCCTGGATGAATATCTAGGTGGCACCAAGCATCAGCAGCAGATTTCAGTGGGGAAATGTTCGTCCATGGAATAGCCTTTGGCTCACCTACACCAGAAAGAAAAAAAACAAAAATGTTTAAACACCTGAAACATCCTCATCTACACCCCATGATGCAGTTTGTTTTCACTGGTTTACCAGTTGTTCCTGATGAGAAAAGGATGTTTGTATACGCTCCTGCAGGTTTTTCAACAGCAATATACTCCACGCCTCTGAAGGAACAGTACAACATAAATGTGTATTCGTTTATACAACATTAATAACTCTTAACTTTTGCTTAAAGAAAATCGATGTAATTTCATCTTACGACTGTTTGGCACAAGTGTCACCTAAGGATATATGTGTGATCAAAAATCTTTGATTTTCACAACAAGTATCCTAACTAATTGATTGGCTGTTATTATCAGGTCGTCAAGTAGGTTTATTTGTACGACTTCACCCCAAAGACTATCTAAATTTTCATCCATTGCAACAGAGTCTTGCAGTTGTTTTCAGTTTCTAACGGGAAGCTGTACAGTACTGTATACACTGGAGTGTACCTCATATTCCTTGCCATCCCCAAAAAGTTGTTCCAAGACAAATCATTCTCACGCAGGTTCATTCTGACCGATGAGCCTCTTGATGGAATAACAATTGCCATGGGTGCTTCTGCATCAACAACTCTTCTGAAAAATTGAATAGATAAAGTGAGATCGATTTCAAAGCCAGGATCTTGAGATATAGCCAACCTTGCTTGATTACAAGAACTTCACCTATAGAGGGGGATACTTTTATCACCACGAATGATCTCATCCTGTAAACAAGAGATACAAAATGAAATGATAATTTAAGCAACTGGAGGTAAAGAAAGGGCATAGCAGGTTTACACCTTTTAATAAAAAGGCTTGTAAGTTCAATTTAATTCAAAAATAGTGGCCTTTTGCATCCAGGCTATGAAATGTATAAGAACTACAGAGGGCCTTACAACCGTTCAAATTTTGCCACAACTTGAGTTATATCAAAACACAAAAGCCAACAGTTCACAGCCAATCAGCAAATTTTACACCCATCAAAGAGAGACATAAGAAAGTTACCTGAGTAAATATAGCTTTTGCTTTTGAAATTCTAAGCCGTGTAGATATTTCTAGGGGAGAGAAACTATCGGCTATGGAAACAACTATGTGGCCTGCTAAGACAATAGCAAGGTATATGATCACAGACTCAACATTCATAGGCATATCAATCGCAATTGCTGACTCTTCCTCCAAATCCAAGGCATTAAGAGCATGTGCGGTTAACCTACACAACAGATAACAACAGTCTTGTATGATTTTGATATGTAACACAACACTTGAAACACACAACAGTTTGCTTCATCATTTGCATTTTCACCAAAAATTACTCTCAAAAGAACTTCTGGTTTCTAAGAAAGGTTACAAGGATAAGAGAATTCATACCAGACTTGTGCTCGTAACTCCTGAAGTGTCATGGTGTTTACAGGAAGATCATCACTTCCTTCGTTACGCCACCGGATTACAATGTCATCCAATCTTCTCTTTAAACTACTTGTCAAACAATTTCTAGCAGGATTCAAGTAAGCTCCAGGAAGCCAATTGCCTCCAGGATTATTCCCAGATGTATCCTTCTCTAGAATGCACTTAGGATGTATAGAAAACACTATGTTTAACTCATCATCCAGTACAGTTTTCCAATACACCTAACAAAAGAATCAGTATGGAAGAAAAAAACAGAACTACAACAGTCAAAGACATGTAATTCAACAGTTCATTAATGAAGATCATAGCAAAATACTAAAGTTACCTCAGGATTAGACACCGAGAATTCCTGAAAACTAGAGAAACTCGAAACCGGATTTTTATAATTTTCACCTAAGAACTCTTTCCCACGTCTTTCAAGCAAACCCCCAACGTTAGTTAAAGAGGCAAACATCCTAATCATACAAAGAACAAGGAACTCAATCAGAAACTTCAAATACAAGCAAAACAACACAAGAATCAAACGATCCTAAAACGCAGAAATCAGATGAACGTCAAACAATCCATACAGGTCGGGTATCCAAGCGGGCGGGTCGGGTCCAAAATCCTTATAACAACCATAATACATCAACTGGTGAAAAGAGAAAGGAAGATTAGGATGAAGGATCCTCCGAGAAATCTGGACCCAAGTCTCCGGCGGCGTGGAGGAACCATGATTACGAAGAAGAATCTCACGGAGATCTCTGAAAAGCTTCTCTGCAACATCTCCGGAGATACCTAGAGCTTCGATATCGAAGCTGGTTATAGAATCTAACGATTTGTAAACCATTATTTGACAGAGAGGAGAAAATGAACGATTCAATTGAAAGAGTGGCAATCTACAGTGGGAAGATTCTCCACGTAATATAAAACAAAGATGGTGACTGCCACGTCTCAATCTGGCTCTTATCTCTCTAACTTTTTTATACTCTTTCCACGTCTGATTATCATCGTCCTCATCGGACTTTGTACCTTAATCAAAAATTATATTTTTATGTATAGTTGTGGAGCAGTTATGCAAAATAATTTCCCAATTTTTAAGTTGACTAAATAATGCCTCAACTTAGCGTTGACCACATTTTTCTCCTGAAATTTTTAGATGATCCAGGCTCTACGATAACTATAACTTCAGTTCGATCTCATCTTATTCTTCTTCTTTTTCTTGTTCTGATCATCAACATATAGAAAGATAAGTAATGTTTGGAAAATCTGATTAAAATATATCATCTCTCAAAGTTGAGAAATAGAGGAAAAGAAAACAACAGTTTAAACTATAGTCTTGTTTCAGTCGGAACTAGGAAGGAACTTGGTTCCGGATCTAGTTCCGAAGCTTCTTGAAGCTGCAGGGATTATCCGCGATGGAGACAAGACTTGTGCGAATGAGAAGTTGTAAGAATCAGTGCCTAACCGGCTCTGCAACCATCCTCTACCACCGGAGAATCCATCAGTCACAATATAGCAATTCTTAAACCCGAGAACCTTTAACGTTTTTGCCACTATTTTAGCTGAATCCGAGTACCTAATAGCCAACAAAAAGATGCATAAATATGATGCCTTTTTAGTTCAAAAAGATTCATTAAGTCTTGTAAAGAGCACAAAAACTCACGAGTCCATGATGATGATGTTGGAGCCTTTGTTGATTCTTTTGAGGTAAGAAATCTTTAACGCTGCTATTTCTGCTTCAACTCGCTTTGAGTTCCTTACTATTCCTTTAACTTTGTTCGGTAGTTCTTCTAATCTGATAAACAGAAGAATATGGTTTTTGTTTCTTTCGATTACTTTTTAGTAAGAGAAACACAAAATGATGAACACTTACGGAATGGAAATTAAACGATTCTTAGCATTTGAAGGGAGACGAGGAATTCCAGCTTTTTCTTTGTCTTTCTCTGATCTTATATCAACCATTAAGTAGTTCTTAGTGCAGAGAAGATCAAGCGTTTGAGCCGGAGTGAGATCACCTTCATTACAAAAAAATGCAGCGTAATTCTCAATCAGTTCCCAAGTTTTTGCTAAGTTGAATAACTCTATAGAAGACATTGTAGATCACTATTAACCAATTAACAAAACTCATCAGCTTTCTATATTTAAAATTCCAATCATAAAGAGAAGCGACGTGCTTAACATCTTCATCACAAAAACAAGTGTTCCATCAATAACTTATTTATGTTGTTCTCAAGCTGATCTGCTATGGAGTTTCAGGCTAAAAAAGTGAGGTACCTTTGTAACCACGAAAGTTGAAAGATATGGCAGAGAAAACAGGAGGGAGGAGAAGGTAAGCAAGAAACGCTGCACCAGCAGCAACAACAATGACACTAGGGTCAGCTGAAGAAATCGTCTCAATAGTCGATGAAGCAATCGGCTTAGCATCTTCAATCGCCTGACCTGTCTGTTGCGCTACATCTGTTACTGTCTGCACCACCAAGAACACACAAACAACTTTAAAACCAAACCTTAAAACCTTAATTTCTGAGTTCTTCAACTACATTTGTATGTAAGAAATATGACCTTTGCAGCATTATAGACAGGCTCTGCATTAATACCAGAGCTCTGCATTGCTTCTTGAGCTTTCTTTGAAGCCTCAGAGAAAGCAGGAGAAGCAAGCTTTATAGCTTCTTCACCAGCTTGCTTTGCGATGGGCAAAGCAGTGTCCAATGCTGGTTTAAGAGCATCTCCCACTATTTGGAATACACGCTGAGTTGCATCAAAAACACTCGAACCAGTCTCTTGAATTTGGTTGATTGTTTTCTCCACCTGTTAAGGCACATGAAGAGCTTATCAACATAAAAGGTATTGAAAACTAGAGAAGAGGGAAGAAGTTAAGTCAAAGTATACTTCAGTGAGAGAGGAGACGATTTGGTCCTTGGAAATGGACACAGCAGCTTTAGCTTCATGAGGAGGAGATGCGAAGAGAGATAACAGAGAGATTGAGGTTGATGTTGGAAGTGCGACGGAGATTTGTCTCACAGTCTTCTTACAAGAAGAAGAAGATGAAGAAGGGAGAGTGAGTTTTGCAGATAATGAAGATTTCATTGCCATCTCCGTCATAGCCATGGTCTCTCTGCTAAACCCTTCCAATCAATGTGAAGAGAGAAAGAGACAAAGAATCTTCTAGTGAGCTTCTCTTCAATGTTGTCTGCAAACTGTTCTTTAAGCTTTACATTTATTTTTCTGAAGATTTATAAATAAATGTCTTTGTTAATCACAAAATTGAGTTTTCTGGTTGTAAATGATCCTTTAACAAACGATAGGAAAAAGGCAATATGAAAGATGGTTTCTGATTGGTTAGAGTAATCCTACGTGGCAATTGGTGGTGAAAGCTTAGCCACTCTTTGCCGATCCGAAACCGAATATTTGCTTTTGATATATGTTCTTTTCGACCACAAACATCCAATTCATTTTGCTGTAACAATAAGACTACAATCATATCAGAGGTAAGATGATAATACATAGTAATTATTTTGAAGGGTTAATCTTTTTCGTAAAATTATATATGAACGTCATAGTAGAATTAAACGTCATTTTGTATGAACCAACACCAAAATCTGCAACTCTTAGAAAGAGACCTACCAAGTCTCATGTAAAGAAACTCGTACAAAGACTTTCCTGACGCCTTAAACCCATGTATGTTAAAAGTGATCATACCATTAATAAGTGATGTCACCATCATCATCATCTTAAAAGAGAATTAACAGGATAAATTTTTCTCATGTTTATCAGGCTCTCTGGTGTAGCTAAGGGAATCAAAAGATATCTAACAAAGTCTTGAACTTAGAAAAGCACAAGATTCTCCATTTTTATTACCTAAATAGAGAATGGAATCATCTTGCCATTACAAATTTGCTACAAAGGAATGTTAAAACCCACGAGCGTAGGAATCCATCCACTTCACCAGATTCCCTCACCTTTTTTTTCTGTGCTGCCTTAGAAGGGAAAAGAAGAATTCACAAGAAGACCAATGACTAAAAACAAAAGTCTCTTTTAGAAGTGATAGACAGAGACACGAAAGTTTCTTCAGTGAATTTGATTCTTCTTGAAAACACCTCCTACTTTCACAAATAGGAATGGTTCCAAATGGCAAACAAGGAGAAAGGAACAAGAACTAGCATGGATCTCTAGACTGTTAATGTTCATTCACTATATACCACCACTTGGATCCTCATTATTGGGTTATAACTTGCTCAATGTACCAAAGTTTTTGAGTACTTACAAAGCCATTCGGTGTGGAACTGTACGTGTACGACTCTAATCAATAGACAAAAATCATTATGCTAATGCAAAAGGAAGGGTTCTCGACTAACACAGTTTCAGGAGCAAAAGAACACAGTGCATCAAGAAAACAAGAGATCATACCAAAATTCAAAAAGGGAACCCGTAACAACATAGTAAGGCCACAAAAAGAGAGGAACAAACCCAGTACTGAGGCTCTATAGAGCAGAATTGCTTAGAATCCATGGATCAATGAATAAACCTTGCTAGATGAAGAAAGTCTATATGTAACTCAAGCCTTGACACAAGTCAAAAAAACAGATCAAGAAAAAGATAACACTAGATGAAAATATAAATCATAAATGAAGTTGTAATCGCAAATTTTCATCAGACATAATCACCTCACCAAGTAGGATTTAAGATAACAACTACAAAAGCTAAAACAAAATCTAAATCTAAACCAATCCTCTCAAAAGCATCACCATATATCAATCAATCAAAGCTCATGAACAAAAGGTCCTCAACATTTTTTACTTTTGTACTCACAAAAAAAGGAAAGAAATTGACTTGATTTCGTTTTCCAACACTTTCTCAACAACTAAAAATCTCATCAAGAATAAAATACTTTCAATTAGATTTCGTATTGGATTTTTTTGTTCTTCACAACATTCGAAATTAGATTAAATAAGTAGCGAAAAAAGAGAGGAAGCGCTGGATGCAGAGGTTTATCGATCGATTCATGCTTTCGATGTAACTTTTTTTTTTGTGCCAAACATCGAAAGAAAAATTCCCAGGAATTGATCGATGAACCGCTGCCTCCAGCGACATCACTCTAAATGATTTGTAAATAAATGTAAAGAAAAGATGTGGATAAATAAATCACAGATCTGAGAAATCAGTGATGAACACAGATCAAATGATTGATCTCAGAACAATGTTGAGGTAGATAGAAAGAGATAGATAGATGCAGAGTATACATCTACGAGCTCGTCTTTAGATATATATAGATAGAGAGGTGTGGTTACTTACACAGTAACATAAATGCATGTGAGAATAACTGGAACGACTCAGATTTTTCTATTGGAATCAAATAATTTCGGTTTACAAAAGAAAAAGAGAGCTACGAATTTTGAAATGAGAAATCTGATGACTCACCGATTGCCGTACAGATTTATCATCCTCGTCTTTTGTCCTTTTGGTCAAAATATCATGTCTATCATTTACAACGATTGATTCTCTATTTACCATTTTTAAAATTCAATTAAATATCTATAATTTAACTCAACTTTTAAAATATCATATAATTATTAGATACAATTGTTGGGCCACTATTTTTTAGCATTTGGGATTAAAAATAATTGATTAACTCTGAAGTGAAATAGGCCTAATGGACCTACGAAATTAGACTAATTTTTGATAAAAAAATAATGTCATTTGTTTAACATTGAAAGATTGTGTTATTTTTGTGTTGTATATATAAGGACATGTTTATATCATTGTTCATAAGATCAACACTATGTAATGTGTGAATAAGGATAGAAATACCACACGCGCTTTGAGTATCTGGCGCAGTTTTTTTCCACTTCATACAAAATTGCAATGATATATGTAATTTAGTTCTTGTTTTTTACATGTAATAATATATGGATTTCCCTTTTCTTGGTATGTTTGTACCATAGCTTTCTTCAATAAATGATTGGTTTGTCCTAGTTTCTCATATTTATAAGAAGGCTAACTATCTAGCTAATGGGTTAGCCAACTATACACTTACTACTTTACTTTTGAGATTTCATGCGTTTAGTAATGTTCCCATTATTTTTGTTTCCTGTTTATAATTTTATTCTTGAGTATTTGAAGAAAGATGGGGTTAAACTCTCAAAAAATAAAATAAAAAACACAATCACTTTCTTTCTCAGGCACGATTTATAAATATTTTTTCAATCTATTTTATGACGCCAGCGAACTCTTCTCATCGGCGTCAACCACCGCCTTATGTTTTGCTTTGTTCTATTTTCTTTCCTTATTTTTTCTTTGATTTTCTGGTTTCCATGAATTTTCGGGTGACTCTTAACAGTCTAGATCGTCATTTTCACACTCCATCTTTCACTGAATCTAACATCTCCCTTGTATCCAGTGAGAATTGGCCTAGATATAAAGCCTTTCCACCTTCGTCCATCTGCCAAAGATCACGATCTACTTTCTGTTTTGCTTGGAACGCCAACAGAATCATCGACGCCTTCTCTCCATCTTCTAGCAGTTATGTCAATCTCATGTTTCCCTCATTTATGGTTCGCGAATGGCCGGAGAAGTGACTAGAAGTGGTTGGCGAACTAAACGAGAGTTCATCTCTCGAAACCGGCAAATATTTTTCATCTATATGCGAGCCTGTAACGGGACTACAAAATTGTTACAAAATCCATTGATTTGTTATTTCTAGCGAGATTTGAAGAAGTTTTGCTCTGTTTGACGGTGAACTCCTGGTGGTATCATTTTAAGAGTTAGAGTTTATCATTGTCTCTCATCAGCATCCAAAGTGTTTGGGTTTGGGATTGGTCTGGCTTTTTGGGCATGCTTTTAGCTAATAAGATATTTAAATTCATTAATTCTAAGTTTATTTTGAATTGTGCCATTGAGGACATAAACTTTTCCATGGGATGTAGAGGAAAATTATTTAGGCCCCTTTATCTTTAAACTTAGTATTTAGCTTAAAGTAAAATGAGACCGAATACCCTCCTCTTTGTGTGAAAGACTCTTTCATTCTCTCTTGTTTCATGTGTAGCTTGTTTTGAACATTGTTCTCGAGGAAAGGTTTGTGGTGTTCGAGTGCCTTCTATGACGATAGCTAGAACAAGGATTGTTCTGAAACCTTCACCAAAATTAAGAACTTTTTATCAAACCTTCTTGATTTCTAATGTATTGGAGTTTATTTGATTGGGAAGCATTTATTTTACTTTTATATTTACTTGGAGCGTGATTTATATTACTGATATTTTTGTTTCGACTAATGTAATTTTGAAATGAGTTAAGTTTGCAACCAAAAAGAGAACTTCGGACCAAGACCCCAAAAAATTACACAAAAAGAAATTGAAATACAAAAATACACATACTCCAATAAACCCCTATTCTTGTTTTAAACCCTAAACTGATAATTGGAGGTGCTGCGGCTTTCATCTTCCTCCTTCCTCTGTAATCAAATGTCTGGTGTTTCGATGAGAGCTTTAATCTCTCCGTCTCTTCTTTCTTTCTCTCTTCTTCATCTCCCTAGACCTTCTCTTTTCTCTAATCTCCGTCGCCTCCCCCTCACCAATTCCGCCTTCGCAGTTCACAGTTCCCCCACGAATTCTCCTCTATCCGTCGTTTCCAGACGACAGTCACAAACGGATGCGGCGGCAACATCTCATACGCTTCCATTATCGTCTTCCGGAGAGATACACGTTGTCGTCGGTCCAATGTTCTCTGGTAAAACCACGACGCTTCTCCGTCGAATGCTAGCGGCAAGAGAAACCGGTAAAAACATAGTGATAATCAAATCGGATAAGGACACAAGGTATTGTATCGAATCAATAGTGACTCACGACGGAGAAAAATTCCCTTGCTTGCCACTACCGGATCTATCGTGTTTCAAAGAGAGATTCGGATTAGACGCGTACGAGAATCAATTAGATGTGATTGGTATCGACGAAGCTCAATTCTTCGGAGACCTCTACGAGTTTTGCCGTGAAGCTGCTGATAGAGATGGCAAAACGGTAATCGTGGCCGGATTGGACGGTGATTACCTGAGGAGGAGGTTCGGGTCAGTGCTGGATGTGATTCCGATTGCGGATACTGTGACTAAGCTGACCTCACGGTGTGAGGTTTGTGGGAAGAAAGCTTCGTTTACGATGAGGAAGACGGAGGAGACAGAGACGGAATTGATCGGAGGAGCTGAAGTGTATATGCCTGTGTGTCGATCTCATTATGTTAGCGGTCAAGGCGTTTTGGAAACCGCTCGTGCCGTTTTGGATTCTTCACATAAACCATTGCATAATGTTGTTACCAATTAGCAACTTCTCCCTCCCTTTTCAAAATTTAATTTGCCAATTAGTGTTAATTTCACATGTTCTTATGTATTTTTAAGGTAATATAATTTTGTCCTCAAGCTGAAGTTTTGTAGGAATAAAAGTAGAAATCTGTTGATTCTGATATATTGTGGAAACTTTCAATAAGAAGGGTCTCTTATAAGAGTCCCCATAAAAGAAAAACATCCAAAATCGTTTATGATCTCCAATGACAACATTTGTATACATTACCATACGTAAGTCAAGATTTTGATCAATTCATTACTAGTCAAATAAATAGATAAAAGAGAAACAAGCAAAAGTTTACCATACAAGTATTCTCTAACTCATACTAATGAGAATCCGTTTTCTCTAACCCAACAACCATATGTCCATAATACCATAAATTAAGCTCATTAATAACTATCTAGCCTTACCATCGAGACAGTGCAAAAATTATGCGTTGCATACCTCGAATGTTGAAAGTACGTTGTTTCGACGTTCAAAGAAAGATCTATGCAACTCCTCTGATTTCTCCTGAGTAAGTAGACAGCTCTTGAATTACGGTCAAGCTCTGGTTAGGTTTCAGTCTCTTTGCCTCCGCTTCTCCCGCCTTGACTCTTTCTGTTCTTTCTCGGAGCTATACCGCGACGAAGATGACTTCTTCCCACTGCGATGCTTTGAATGCTTCTTGTGGCTACTTCTCTTCTCTCCAGAAGATTCTCTCCGCTTGCTTCTTGATCTTGAACCATGCTTATCCCGCTTGTGGTAGTCGCTAAATGAATCGCTCTCTGAGTCATTGTTTCTCTTTCTATCTTTCTTAGATCTTTTCCTCCTCCTCTCCTCTCCCGAGGATTCTCTAGACGATTGGCTACTCGACCTTCTTGGTGATTTCTCCCTCTGCTTTCTACTCTTTTCTTCTTCAGACCCGAGTGTGAGGCTCCTCGTCTTCTCCTCTGCCCTCTCTATTAAACCAAGTCTATCAGGTCTTTTGTCAGAAGAGTCTTCAAATTTGCTTTTCGACTTGCTATCTTCATCCCTTGGCTTAGCTCCTTCTGGGTATGTGACATCAGAAGGTACATCAAACCCAAGTTCTTTCCCAAGAGATTCAAGAAAGTCACCAGCTATCAGTCGGTTTAAAGTCGTTGCAGCTGCTCCGTTCTTATTTTCCTGACCCTCTTGTTTCTTTCCATCCACAGGTTGTTCTTCATCATCTTCAGAATCATCAGAGAAAATGGCCTACAAGTGAACATGACCAGAAATTAATTGATACGAAAATACTAAATTGAGTTCGCATAAACTTTGTCTGACAGACACTCTCTTTACCTTGTAAAGATCAACAGGTTTCTCCACATTTTCCACTTCTACCTCAACTTCAGGCTCTTCTACTGATGTCTCTTTCTTAGGTTCTTGAAAATCAGAGACTTGACGTGCAGAGAGATTTCCTCCCGACCCAGATGCAGCTTTCACTGTATCTGGCAAGAATATGAGAGAGTCCATCTTGTTTCTCGCTCGCGGAGCATGTGCAGGCTGAAGAATTAGAGAGAAATCTACTAAGCGAAAGAAGCATTAAATTTTACGCATAAGCATGAACATGACTCTGAAAATTGCATAATATACAGCTAATCAAAAAGAGATCACGAAGAAAGCAGTCTTCTCAGTCATTACTTTTATCTCGACATGCGCATCATGCACTGTTCAACATATCTTATCACATCTGAGCAAGATTGTGTTTGATGTAGTTAGGATTATCACTATGCAAACTTTCTACAACAAGTGCGTTCCAGAACAAGACATTGGTTTGATGAATAGGAAAAGGCTGAACAATTACTTTATAGTGTCTAACGAGTTTAACTGTAAATGACATTTCAGGAAGGAGAAACAAGGAACCAATGATTTACCTTTCCCATGAAAGGATCAGGAAGATCAAAACGTTTGCACAAAAGAGATGCAGGTCGCCATTGAAACTCTTCTCGTTTAGGGTATGTCTTACTTGATTTCATGTCTACCACTCCAGTATCTTTGATTTGCTGTAAACAAAAGTTTTGAATATGAGCATAGAACCCCTAATGAACAGAATAACTGCAATGAAGATTCTGTGGACATACCTCTGTTCCACCAGAAGTAAACTGCAGCCCTCCTGCCAGGAAGTCAATAGGCTGTTCGGTAGCCCGTCTGACCTCCTTGTAAGCTTTCCCTTTTTCAATTGCCTCAGCTGCAGCCTCAAAGTCCAGCCTCTCTTGAGCACGAGCTGATTCTGACATGTTGTAAACTATATTGGATGCTGTTGTCCGTAACCCTCCTTTGTATTTCTCCTTGAGAAACTGCTCGAATCTTTCTTGTTTTGCCACGTCATCTTTGAAGGGCTTGACAGCATCTGCTGCCTCTTGCTATTTCAAGAAGAGAAAGACAAGTTTAGAATGTTAGTGCAGGAAAACAAAAATAGATTGTTTCCTTGAAACACCTCTACCAAGTGTAATCAAGCTAATTGTCTTATAAAGTGTGAAGTTTACTTACAGATGAAGCTGATTTGGTGAATGTGTCGGAGAGGTTGGTCGGGAATTGGAAGGAGCCACCAGAAGATGCAGAAGTATTAGTTTCTTTCAAACTTCTCTGCAATGGCTTTTCCCCTAATAAGCTGCCACGTGTTTCTGCAGTCATTTTCTGCACGGTTGGGGAGTCCTTAACATCCAATAGCAGCTTACTTTGATTACTGCGATTTTGTTGCTCCTCCCACAGCTTTCTTACATAGTAGTCATGACCATTACCTCCTCGAAGAAAATCAAACAACTGGTTTTCTTGGTTCTTCTCTCTAGAAAGATCCTCATATAGTTTTCCGCAGCGAGAAACAAATTTTGCAAACCCCTCGATCAAAAGTTTCAGATTATTATCTGTAGGGGGAGGAACATCTAGGGGAGCAGAAACAGTTGGCTTAACTTCAGACTCACGTGGACCAGAAAATTTATGCCGGGCCACAAAATCCTTTGGAATTTTGGGAGGATTAAATCTGGTATAATATACAAAATTAAAATGATATGCATTAGACTATCTGTGCGTATGAAAATAAATCAGAAAAGTCCGAGTAAGAGCTCCACTGGACGTGCAACTATGTGATGATATAGATACACAATTTGCTCATGTTTATGAATCACTGAAACACCAGTTTGAGTTACCTCTCCGCACTGTAATCAGAATTTGCAGCAGCTGCATAACCTGGAAGAACATCATGCTCTTTGGAGGTTAACCTCAGTCTATTGTCATTGCTCAGTCTTGCTGGCTGTTCGTCTTCTATGACATAAGTCTGATCAAAGTCATACCCTGAAAGGGAAATATATACACTTAGGTATTGCAGTATAATCTGAGAAACAGATGTCTGAAATATCCAAAACTTCAATTCTTTCATTCTGTCAAGCAAGATTTTGCACATATTATCAATATTATGCTTTTCAAAAGGAAAATTACTTCCACAACCTACAGGAGCGATAAACAAACCACATTGAACAATGGTTTGCTCCCTCTAGAATCACAAGAAAGTCTATCTTAAAAATGACACTAATGCATATACTAACACAAGGAACAGCCAAATTTAGGGAAGAAGCTATCTGTTCTTTACCAGCATAGACATCTTCATCCTCAACATCAAGTTCCTCAAGTGCCCCAATGCCAAAACCCGGAGCAATTTTTCCTGCTGATTGTTCAACTTAATATTAGTGACTAGCACAATCAATGAGTTGGACGCAATAACGCCCAGTAAAAGCTCGCAACGAACACAGTACATGCACATAAGTATATTTAAGCAAAAAAAAAAAAACTTAACGAGAGAGAAAAGAATAATAGTGAGTCAAAATCTTACATTTGGATCCAAAAAGACTTTCCTTCATTGATAAAGGTTTTCTGAAGCCAGCTTCCTTACTGGCAGACAAACGGGATCTTTTCTTTTCTACGGATACAGAAAAATGAGGCGCAAGTCAATGACCAAGAATGCCCTGTAAGCAGAAACATCACAGAAGTCCAGACAAGATACCTCTAAATTCAGGAGCATGCTTAAAAGGATCAAATCCTAATCCATGCAGGTCCTGCTTTGGATTGAGAACATATACCTGCCACAGAGAAAGGAGGAACAAAAAATATCACCATCATCAATGTAACTGAGGGTAAATATTAAGAATTCCTGCTGCAGATTAAAAGCAGTAGTCACAGTAATATGTTTAGTATGATATGGAATGTAGAAGAGAATTTCGCCAAGTATAGAAAAAATAAATGTATGACACCGGTTACAGTTACAATTAGTGTAAGCTCGTTTGCAAAGACAAACAGAAAAACTGACTCACCGGAGTTCTTTCAGAAATTTTAATATCTTCACCAAACTGAGGACCCAGAGAAGTTTCTGCTTTGGTCTCTGAAACCTGTGAGTGAGAATGTTCCTTCGTATTCTCATCAGTAGAGAACGCTAAGAATGCTTTTCTAGCTTCTCTACGAGCATCTGCACCGATAATAGCATAAAAGTGAGATAGGCACATGTTACCAACATGGATTAACAAACTGAAAATGCCGACTTAGGATTGAAATAAAGTAGTTAAAATCCAAACATAATATCTTGCTGTGGATTTCCAAAAATAGAAAGGTGGAAGGTGGTTTTTATTGGTTCACAAGAAGATTATATTTCGTGCATGTTAGAGAAGTTTCAAGTTCAAACCTGAACTAGCACGCACATCTTTTATTGAATGACCACGCCGCCAACCCATCTTTAGCAAGAGTTTGACCCCTGAAACAATAGAAAGAAGGACATACGTGAAATCACATTTTTGTTACTTTATGCATCAGAGAAAATATAGAGAATAATATTTAAAAAAAGACCATCGCGAAGTATTAAAGAGGCTTTTAGAAACTAACCAATTGACTCTGAAACTGGAGCAACAAGTTCGTCAGGCACTGGGCCAGGAATGGCTGATGGCCTGTGATACAGAATCACATGTTAGAAAGAAAGTATAATATTATAAGGATACAACTTCATAGCCAACTCGAATGAGGGAACTTCATAGAAACTTTATAAAATATTTTAAAAAAAAATCATAGCAACCTTCTCTGAATACACACATATCACAGTCTAAAGAACCCCTGAAAAAAATAGCCTAAACATAGCTCGTAAAAAGCTTCCAAATGATTGCGAAGTGTAGAAGAAAGATTGATAAAAGAGAGTGCTATGTCCATCCATAATTTAAATCCTAACCAAACTACAACAATGCATGAACAGCATATGAAACATATGTACACAGATACCTCTCATGTTGTTCTTTCTCAGCTTGCTTGCGAGAATGTTCGGCTGCTGTAAAACCAAATGTGTCAAATTGTGAACTTGCAGACAGTGACTGGCCCTCCAACTCCTGAAATATAAAAAGTGGTTTGCCATCGTTTCACACAGTGCACATCTTCTACTATGCAATATAAATTTTTCAAATCCATTTTAGCATTGATCAGTATTACAGAAGTATTAAGCAATCTGAAGTAATCAAACATTGATGAGCTTAAACAATAATGACTTGGAATAAAGTTTCAACGGATAGAACAAGGAGAAGAAGATGATCGTACCGCCTTTTCATCTTCATCTAGAAAGTCTGAAATACTTTGCTTTCTAGCTCCAGCTCTGTTCTTCCTTGATGATGTAAACGACTGTGGAGCCCAGCCTGAAATTCAACTTAGATTGTAAAAACAGAAAGTACAGGTAAAAAGCTAAAAACAATAGATAATATAAGTTTTACCCTCTTTTGACCCCACTGTGTTGTAATACCCAGCAGAATATCCACCAGTAAATGCTCCATGGAACCTTCTCCGGCCTTCTTCATCAGTCACCTGAGTATGTAAAACTCAGATGTTAGCAGCTTTTATACGATATAATCAAATATACAGATAGACATTCTTTGGGGTAAAACAGATCATGGTGAAAAGCGTTTGCACTAAAACCCTGGACAAGGAATTGTAAGCAAATAGCAATACCATGCATCCATTTGCAAGAAAAAAATTGTTAACACAGATTAAGTCAATAAGTTTAAAGATTATGAAACATGTCAACATTTATATATCCATGTCTCAAAATACCTTCAAGGCAAGGCATATATGCATATTATCAATCTAATGGGTATCCAGAGAATATGAATAAGCAAGAACAAACACAACAAAATAAGGAAAACTCAGATACCTATCAATCTTGAAAAAAATGATTCTGAGTATAAAACCAACTACATTCACACTTCGATTTTCTTGCTAAGGTTAATTCCAGGATATTCTACTCAATTTATCATCCTGATTAAGCTCCAGCACCTCCAGTTAATATATCAAACCGTGAAGAAAAAATGAGCTGAAACGGGAATGCTTCTAAGTTATCTCTCTAACCTCACTCAACATCAAAACCTATTAATCCCTTCACAGCCCGTTCAAATCACTAAAACAAACACGGAAGAAACTTCCATGTTCATGGCCAACGCGAAGATGCTTTAATTTAATTATTCATCTACAGCTAAATTGACGAACTAGAAGATCAAAGAATCACCTCTTGCTTCCAAGCTGGAAGAGTTCTAAGATTGCCTGAAGCCCCAGCGACTGCTTTCTTCTTCCGGCTCGCTATTTCTTCCTCGCGCTCTATTGGCGTTCCATGAAATACGAAATCCTCTTCATCTGACCCCATTGTTCTTCACCAACAAGAGAAGTTCCAGCAATCCGCGATTCCAGAAGAGAGACCTCGAGCGGAATCAGGGTCGAGAATGATCAAGGAAATATGGGCCTAATTTGGGTCAAATTTTGGCCCATTTAAGATTTGCTTCATTTAATTAAATTTCTCATATCAGGGAAAAACTTATCTTCACGCGCTATGTAAAAATTACAAATTTTTACGCGCTTTGATTTGCCCTAATCGAGTCTGCTAGAGAAGGCGAAGGAGAGAGAAATTCCTCCGATAAGAGTCCGTACAGTCCGACAACTACTCGACTCCTGATCTCGCCACGACTCACTCGTCTGGTCTCCGACTTGATTCTGTCTTTGCACTGTGTTGACTCAGTTACGGTGAGTCGATCATTGTATATCTCTGTTTTCTCGTTCTCGAGTAGCGACTTAAACACTTTAACCTTTGACCTAATTGATTCTGTAGATTAAACGATGGATCCAATGGATATAGTCGGCAAATCCAAGGAAGACGCTTCGCTTCCTAAAGGTTAGTTTTCGATTGAGCGACTATTAATCCCCTAATTTTCTTCACCTTTTAGATTTTGCAATTGAAAGTGTCGATGGTCTTAATTCGGTGTTATGGCTCATCGATCATTGAATAGGATTTGTAAACCTAGCTCGATATACATTGCAAATTGCTTGGAAGGTTTATAGGATTCATGAAGCTTCATGTTAGTTTAATATGTTTATTCTCTTCTTGATCAGCTACGATGACTAAAATTATAAAGGAGATGTTACCTCCAGATGTTCGTGTTGCTAGAGATGCTCAAGATCTTCTCATTGAGTGTTGTGTAGGTAAGATCTTATATTTGTCAGTTCTATGTATTAGATCTCACTTGCTTCGAATCTTTAACATCACTCAAGTTCTTATTTCTCATGCTACTTTTTAAATTGTAAAATGTTTGGATTGCAGAGTTTATAAATCTTGTATCTTCGGAATCTAATGACGTTTGTAACAAAGAGGACAAACGGACGATTGCCCCTGAACATGTTCTCAAGGCTCTGCAGGTTTTGTTCTACAAAAACATCACTTTTTCTCTAATTGGATATGAGTATCTGTTTCTTAAAAGTCGTGATTTTGCTGTGAAAAGATTCTCGGTTTTGGTGAATACATTGAAGAAGTCTATGCTGCGTATGAGCAACATAAGTATGAAACCATGGTAAGAAACCTCTACTTTTTTCTCCTACTCAGAATTCCAAGAAGAAGAAGAAACCCACCCTTGCAACGATAATCATCTCGTACATTTGCAACTCTATAGCAGGACACACAGAGGAGCGTGAAATGGAACAGTGGAGCTCAAATGACCGAGGAGGAAGCAGCAGCTGAGCAACAACGTATGTTTGCAGAAGCACGAGCAAGAATGAATGGAGGTGTTCCCGTTCCTCAACCTGAAGATCCAGAAACCGACAAGACAAGTCTTCAAAGCTGATTGAAACCGTAAGTTTAAGCTTTCTTCAAATCAATTGGCAAAAACAACAATGACAACAACAACAACAACAACAAAACAGCCTTTTAACATTTCCTTGTAAGCGTCGACGCAAATGTCCTCTGTTTATATGCTCTTAGTATAATATGTGTTAGCGTTTCATGATAAAAAAACAACACTTGTGCTTCAGATGTAATTAGTAAGCATTCCTTATGTCTTGAGTAAACACAGTGAGTCAGATCTACAACAAAGCATCCAATACGACGTCGGAGTTTAATTGCTTGTTTGTAGACTAAATGGGTTTACTGATTAGTCTGTACCTCTAATATAAACAAAAGATTTGTATCCGTTACGTGAATCCTTGTGTTCATTGCTTTTATTAACGTGGTTTCTGTTACTACGAATTCTACATATCTAGATCCAACATATACAATAAAAAATATTAGTTACTTTATCAGAAACTTATGAATTATGACATCATAAAAAGCATGCAAATGTGGAGGTGAAGAAGAAGGTACAAATAGGACCATCAATGGAGTGGCGTGTCAGTTCGCAGGTATCTCTTGACTCTGCACCCGACAAGTAAGAGAACAGACCTAGAAGTATATAAATAAATATGACGTCAATTAATTTCAACTTTATATTTTTTTGTATAAAATATAAACTCTTTAAATTAATATATACTTTAAACTTCTTTAAAATTATATAATTTTAAAATAATTTTTTTATTCAGTTAATATATGATAAATTAATAATTTCTATAAATTAATAAAAATATTATTTTAGTATAATTTTAATATTATTAATTTATAAAAATTTAAGTGTATAGTATGGTTTTTATTCTTTGATATACCCAAACACAAAGCATGTCGAATATTGTACGCCCTTCCAAATCCCGTCACACCAATCTCTGTATTTCAGAATATATATCGTACTGAAATAGTGTGAATCGACACTGTAAAAACAATAATAACAAATCCACCATCAATGAATAGTATAATACATTTGACTATTGGAAATTTTGAAAATCTGATTGAAATCATTTACGAATCTTTAATATGATTAGAGAGGGTAATACGTACAAAAACAGATTTGATATAAAGAAGATGGATTTGATAAATGTACTATATATATTAGTAGTATATATAATTGGTGAACACTTTTTTACTGTATAAAAAGATAGAAGTCAAAAAAAGAGAGTGAAGAGTCGAACAAAATAGAATAGAGGCTCTCTTTGTGATTACCCCACATTGAAAATGAAACAACAAACACACTTTGTCTCCAGATTCCTTTCTTTTGTCATTTCTCGTGTTTCTCCCAAAGTATTCAACGAAACACAAATCCTCCTCTTCACTTTATTCTCTAATGTTGTCCCAATATATCACATAAAGTTATTCTCTGATTACCATAGAAGCCTTATATTTATATTAATCTATAATTGAATAAACAAATATCGAATTAGTAATGTTTTTATTTTTATTTGTTAGTAAAAAAACTACAAATCCAAAATTACATGGTATTTTATTAACGGATTTTGAAAAGTTTTGGATCTTATTAGGCAGGATTTGTTTTTCGATTTAGTGAAAAAGTGTGTACGCGAACACTTAAAATTAGATAAAATCTTCTCCAAATATTAATAAAATTAAAGCGATGTTTTGGGTAATGGAGTTTTTAATTTTTCCTAAATTTTTAAAAATCGAGTTAACGACAAACTGTATTAATATGTCAAAATTGTGTTTTAGTAGCCGGCATTCGCTTTCTATTTAAAGGATCTCTCAAGATAGAATATTTTATTTAGATTAGGCCTGCGATTTCCAATCAGTCCGACATTTCCGAACCGAACCGAACCGTAAATACGGTTTTTGGAATGAGTTCGGAATGATGGTTTAGGGGAATCGGTACTATTTGAAATATGCAATCGGTTATAAGTTAATTCGGTTCGGTTATCGGTTAACCAAGTTCAAACCGAAGTATATAAACTAATTTTCTTAACCTAATTCACTAAAAACTTAACCTGAAAAAAAAAAAAAACCCTCAGCGGCCGCAAAGAAGGCGATTCAGCGATTCGAAGTTCCATCTTCTGAGCGACTCTCAGGCAAGTCTCCGACGATGATAAGACGATTCTTCAACGTCTCGGCTTACTCCAGGTAACTTCTTTACTCTTTCAATCGATTTAATCAGTTTTAATCGACTAGGGAAATTATTAGGGTTTCGATTTTTTTTTAATCGATTGATTAATTAGATTATGCTTATTGTTTAATCGTTTGTAATCTGAATATTTTGATGTTTCTGAGATTGTAGGAAGATTATTGTTGACTTCGGCAAACAAAATCCGAAATCCCCAAATCGACCCAAGCCAAAAATCAGGTAAGTTCTTCAATTCGACGTTGATCTTTTAGAGATGTTAGGTAGGTAGGATGTGAATCACTATGGTTGTTTATCTAAAAATTTGAAATCATAAAAATTAAACTAATGTAGATTTAGAAATCAAACTAACACGATTTTAAAATCAACCTAAAAGGATTTTCAAATCAAAACTACTAAACTTAATATAAGATAAATATACTAATTTTATGTATGTATAATATAACAATATAAAAAATAATTAAGAATTAGATTAAGTGAAGAATCAGTTTTAAAGCAATGAAAAAGATGATTAAATGAAGAATTAGATTAAGTGAAAAACTTATGTGTTTCTGTTAGATGGTAGTCTAGTAGTTTCTGTTTGAATTGTGTTAATTATGTGTGTGAATTGTGTTAATTGTGTGCATTGTGTGCACCTTGATTGTGATCTAATCACAATGAAGGTAGTATTCGTATACCAAATGCTCGTATAAATTTAGTATACAATTAAAATTAGTAAATAAGTTAGAAAAACAAAAAAAGAAAGGGGGTTAATAATGGATTCGTTAGTAGTATAGATGTCGGCTCATTCAGACAACAATGTCAACAACATAGAGTAAGAGGTTAATAGAGAGCCTTCAGTCACGGGTAAAAGGGCAGCTAGAGATCACTCCACGTCTGGAACGCCAGCCAAACCTAAGAAGAAGATTGGACATAGGGCAGAGGTTTGGCAACACTTCACACAGAAAGATGACAATCTTGCTGTCTATACCTGCAAGTATTATGGTGCTGAGATTGGTTGTGACAACAAGAAGACAGGAACAAGTAGTATGAGAAATCACATACTAAGATGCAAGATGTATAAGGCGTTTTTAGAATCTGGCACACAGAAGGTGGTTCGACAAAAGAAAGAGGTGGAAAATGGACCGAGAAAATAATGCTTTGTGAACCCAATTGCTTTGACAAAAATATATGAAGAATCAATGCTATTGAGGATTATAGAAAGAAAATAAAAAGAAGCAATAGTAAAGAGATTTAGCAAGTGATATTAGTGGGGCAGTGACCACCGTGAAGTATGACAAGCATCTCTTTAGAAGATCTGTTAATGAGATGATCGTCTTGAATGAGTTGCCTTTCTCATTCGTAGAATCAGAAGGGTTTAGGAGATTTTGCCATCATCTACTTCCCCTTTACACTGTCCACTGTAGGAAGACAGCAACAACAGGCATTTTTGCAATGTATATGGAAGAGAAACAGAAGCTTAGGAGCATATTTGGGTGTGCTGGGAAGAGAGTTAGTTTGACAACATATATTTGGGTGGCTCCAACAATATCTTGTAGTTACATGGTTGTAACAGCACACTGGGTTGATACAAATTGGGTGATGCAGAAGAGGATCATTAGCTTTAAGCCTGTCTTAGATCATAAAGGAGAGACAATTGCAGAGAATTTAAGCCAATGTTTAGAGGAGTGGGGTATTGAGGGAGTTTTCACAGTCACAGTTTACAATGCTAAAGGAAATGACAAAGCTTTGGAGTTGTTCTCAAACAAGCTGATATTGAAAAGCCCTTCTGCCTTAGTCAAGGATGGGGAATACTTGCATATGCGTTGCTAAGCACACATCCTAAACCTAATAGCTAGGGATGGTTTAAGTTCTGTGAAAAGTAGTATCACTGCTATTAGGAATGAAGTGAAATATGTTAGATCATCTAGTCCAAGATTACACTCATTTCAGATGCGGGTGTTGTCTGGAAAAGTTACAAGGGGAAGCTTGACAATGGACTGTGCAACAAGATGGATCTCAACATATCTTATGTTGACAGCTGCCCTGAAATTAAGGGTAGGTTTTGAGAAGATGATGGCGGAGGATAAGTTGTACCATGAATACTTCCTAGAAAAAGATGATGAAGGTGAGAAGCGTGTAGGTCCACCTACATCTTCTGATTGGGATTCGGTTCAGAGGTTTGTGAAGTTTCTGAAAATCTTCTTCAATTATACTTTAGCATTCTCAGCTTCAAAGTCAGTAACTTCTTCACTATGTTACAAAGAGATTGTAACAATTTAGAGGAATTTAATATCTCTGTCATGTAATGAAGATTCTGAACTAAGTGAGGAAGCAAAAGAAATGAGGAAAAAGTTTGAGAAGTATTGGGATGGGATGCTGAATATGAATCCACTTATTATAATTGCAAGTGTCTTGGATCCGAGAAACAAGATACAATTTGTTTCTCTATGTTTTGACAAGCTGTATGGGAAAGGCAGTATGGAGAGTGAACATTTGAAGACTTCTATCAAAACTGTAATGAGAAAATTGTTTGAGGAGTATGCTACTAGACTTGGCAGTACAAGATCCTCATGTAGTGGATGCAACATAAGTGAAAATGTAGAGTCCGATCATGGTACCAATATGTTATTTGATTTGTCAGATGATGATGGGTATGAGAGGCTTGATTCCTTGTATACAGAGATGGAAGACGAGTCTGCAAATGAAGAGTCAAGTAGTGAACTTGACATTTACTTGCTGGAAAAAAACAGTCTCACGCGCCAAAAACAATATGAGATTAGACTTTGATATCTTAGGCTGGTGGAAGCACAATAGTATTAAATACCCTATCTTATCTGAGCTTGCACGAGATGTTCTTGCAATTCAAGTCTCCTCTGTTGCGTCAGAGTCAGCTTTCAGCACAAGTGATCGTGTATTAGACCCTTATAGAAGCTGTCTTACACCTTTCATGATTGAAGCTTTGATTTGTTTACAACAATGGTTGAGGACTTCAATTCAAAGTGAAAAACCGGCAAACTTGATCCAAATGATTGAGGAAATAGAGTTTCATGACTCTATAGGTTCATAAACTTATCTTTACTTTGCAAAGTAGTTCATAGACTTATATGTTTTAATGACCCTATTTCTAATTGTTCTATTCTTTTGTTGTTTTGCAGCTGATGGATTAATGAGACAAGATGTAACCTAAGATCTTGCTTCTTTTGATGTTTGTAAAACTGGTACATTTGTTTGTTTTAAAACTGGTACATTTGTTTTGTTATCTTTACAACAGGTGTTAGAATCGTAAATCGGTTATTTCGATTCTCGAAAATCGAAATAACCGATTTTCAGTTATTTTTGTAAAAACTAACCGAAAATAAATCGAAATTTTAGGTTATTTCTGTTTCCATTTGTTGTTTCGGAATTTCTCGGAAAATTGTGGAAAACTGAAAAAACGGCTACCCGAACCGATCCAACCCGAATACAATTTCGGTTCGAAATGAGAAAATTTCTCAAACTCCGAAATAACCGATAACCGAAATTTCCGACCCTAACCGAACCGAATCGCAGACGTAATTTAGATTATTGAATTTTAAGTATTTGAATCATAGAAGAACTGGTTTTTCACCAGTAATTTTAAAGAATTAACTTGTGCCGGTAAACTCTTATTCCTTTTGTTGGATTCTTTATCAGTAATAATATCTTTGTTAAGAAAATAAAGTAAAAGGACTACAAATTCAGCACAAGTTTTTCTTCGAATTGCCATTGTATTATGTTTTAACTCTTGTTTAACATAACCCATATAAAGTGGAATCACTGACCAATATTTAACTTAAAAAGCAAACGAGAAATCTACACACAGTAAAAATCATTTGCAAAGTGAGAATTTCTTTTGTAAGTAAAAAATAGTAAAATTACTTATTTCTCAAATAATTTCCGAAAGATGAAAATGGTGGGACCTAGCACAGTCGATTCTCTGTCAATGTATTATCTTCTCTCCAACACACTCACAACGACAAGAGAGAGAAGGAAAAAAAGAAGAGTTATAGTCACCAAATAGACCAAACCCTGAAGTTAAATTCACACCAGCTACTTCGAATCATTACCATAAACTTACATTCTCTCTCTCTCTTTTTGTTTCTCAAAGCTTTCAAGCTTCTTTCAATGGCGAGAGGACAATCACATGACTTTAGCTCCAAGAGATACAATAGTTTCCACTGGACTCGTAAAGTCGGTTCAGACGAAAACGACGACGTTTCTTCCCGTAATCGTCTTCCTGACAATACTAAACCCGTTTCCAAACACACTCCTTCATCTTCTTCTAGTGTTATCACTCCCAAAAGGAAACTCCAATCTTTTGCTGTTTCTCGCCTCCGGTCAGTTATTGCTTCTCTAAGCAGAGCTAGACCCGGAAACCATTCTGGACTCGGGTCACGGGTCGTGGGTACTTTATTCGGATCCCGTCGTGGACATGTGCATTTCTCAATTCAAAAGGATTCTAATTCTCCACCGGCGTTTTTAATCGAACTCGCTACTCCGATTAGTGGATTAGTCAAAGAGATGGCTTCAGGACTTGTCAGAATTGCTCTTGAGTGTGACAAGGGAAAGGAGGAAGAAGAACTGAAACATCAAGGAGGAGAGAAAAACGGAGAAAAGACGAAGACGGTGATTCCACGGCGTTTGGTGGAGGAGCCGATTTGGAGGACTTATTGTAACGATAAAAAGTGTGGATTTGCTACGAGGAGAGAGTGTGGTGAGAAGGAAAATAAGGTTTTGAAAGCCTTAGAGATGGTTTCTATGGGCGCCGGAGTTTTACCGGAGACGGAGGAGACGACATCAACAGGCAACGGAAGCGGAGGCGGTGATGTAATGTATATGAGAGCTAAATTCGAACGAATTGTTGGATCGCGTGATTCTGAAGCTTTCTACATGATGAATCCTGATAGCAATGGAGCTCCTGAGCTCAGTATCTATCTACTCAGAATCTGAAATGACGAAGATGATCAAAGCCTCTCAGTCAATCGGAAGGTTTCGGTTTAGTAATATTTTTTCGGTTTAATTACTTAATTAGTCGGTTAAGTATCTGATATGCAAATCGAAAACGATGTATTATTATTGCAATTCATATTAGATGTGAATGATCTCGTGTTAGATCAGCTTTTTTGTTTGGGAAAGGGTTTAGAGGTATTAAAATTTGGTATATGTATCAGGACTTGTAAATGTTTCAAAAATCTGTGTAATCTTTTTTTTGTTATCTCAAAATGTTTAATGTTATTATAATGAAGCCACTGAACCTGGTAGAATCATAATGATTAAATGTCTTGATTATGCTCCCATTCTATTGAGTATATTGGTCACTTAATTATGATTAAAAATGAAATCATCATTGATTTTCTCTAATCCAATAATAATTTAGAAGACTCAAGAGTATGGACCATTTGGACCATACAATATAATGAGTACGCGTATCGAATATAACGACTCATTTATCATTTATTATAGATATATCACATTTGGACCATATTAAGATTTTTTCGTATAAGATTAATCAAATACATATAGATGTTAGATAATGATTGGTGTTATTACGCAATTAGATAAATTGAAATAATGTTACTGGTATCGTATGTCTTTTCCCTAGTTTCAAGGCTTTACATTTTTTGGCTATCAAATATACCAAACTCTATATTAGTATTTAAATTTATGAGAGCCTCAGCTTTATTTTTATTTTTCGTGGTAATTTCTTTTAAAATGTATAAAGTTATAACTGGAAAAGTAAAACTGTGACAGTTACATAATTCATATAATTGCAAAGTTTTAAAATAAATTTTGCTTCAATTTTAAAACATTTTGTTAACTCCTCCCCAAGAAAAGCAAGTTCTTGTACATTCACAAAGCACGGATCCGATTAAGGTTTTTAGATATACAAATGCACGATACTCAAGGAACGTGTCTTCTTCTTTTTTTTGAAAAAAACATTATGTATTCATGTTAAAGAACAGATCTGACGATAAGAAAATGATATTCCTTCATGAAAATTCTTATGAGAAGAAAAGATCTCTCTC